>VZSU01000427.1:92896-135968 GCA_013398715.1 Nesospiza acunhae | reverse complement strand
CATTGGTTCTGTTATGATTTGTACCTCCCTTCCTGTAAGTTATATAAGTTCGCTCCGAGCTCCGCCTAGTTGGCAGTCCTCGGCAGACACTGCAGTTCCCCTTTTCCCTGTTCCAGCCTTTCCTTAATAAACTCCCTTCCTGCCGTGGACTGTCGCCTCCCGCTTCTTTGCTACGGGATCTCCTAGTGCGTTGGCTTTTCTTCCCAGCTGTCCCAGGACGGCCATCCCCACCTATGCGGTGGGGAGCGTCTGGGCTTTCCGTGCCTTCGCCCCAATCGCTCCCTGCCTGGAGTGAGGGCTTCGAGGCCTCAAGCACGGACTTGCACAGCTGCTGCGGGAGTGCGTCCCCAGCTAGCCGGGATTTAAGGCACGACCGCAGCTGGTGGCGCCCAACATGACTGGACCCTCCACGTTTCCGACCAGCCGTTTCGACGACCTACTCGTCATTGGGCGTGCCAGCACCCCGTTGCAGCAGGCCCCCAGGGCACTTGGGGGTTGTGCTCCGGGGACCGGGACAACCGATGACTGCCGCACCCGTGGTCTGTCCCAGGGATCCCGTCTCCGCACCCGACCCCTCTCCTCTCCCGCTCCGGTTCGGTGAGTTTCTTTTCACCCCCTGCTTCTTTTATCCCCCCCCTCCACATCGTAATTCTGGGGCGTCGGAGGTGCCCGCTACTCTTTGTGGTAGTGAGGATTCTGGGTTTCGTTCGCCGCTCCGTTTCGTGGGTGGTGACTGAACGATCCCCTACCGTAACTCTTGGGTAGGGGGACGCGGGGGCCGGGCGCGAGATCCCTGATTTTGTTTTACCACCTACTTCTGTTTCTCCTTTCTTTCTCCCCTTCCTTTTTGTTTTCTTCGGGTGTGGAAGTGAGTTGAGTGGCTTTTAACACCATACAGTCATGGGTGCTAGACTGTCAGCCACTCAACGGGAGGCTGCTCATATCAGTTGCGCTGTTTTAGTTGGCGCCGATCTCTCATTTAATAAAAGAGAGATCGGCAGTTTAATACGCTGGGTCTCCTCTCAGCTCTCAGACTTCTCCCCAGACCGTTGTAGGGACCTCCCCTTTTGGGAGCGAGTCTCCAGGAAATTTTTTGTTTCGGCCCGGTCTGGGGAACACAATTTAAAAATGAGATTAAAATTGGCAAGACACCTACATTGGGTGGCGCAACTAATAGCTGCGTTGAAGCACAGACGTCGCCGAGAGCTGAGAGAACACCCCGAAAATACGAATGTTCGTTCTAGTTCTGCTAGTTCTACAGTTATTCCCAGTTCAATCCCTACTTGTGTTCCTACCCCTCATTCCTCTCCCTCTGTCCCTCAACGCCCTGGGATCCTGAGGGGGGCACCCTCCATACGCACTGGACAGGAGCCCCCCCACCACCCCGGCCCGTCTCAGGGGGCCCATTCCCCCCGCCGGACCCGTCCAACAGCCGGGACGGTGCCGGATTCACCCATGCCCTCTCCTTCCCTGCGACCTGCGTTCCGAGTTCTAAAATCCCCAAAGTTGTCCACTAAAGTTCGCTTTCGGGTCCCTGCCCAAGATGGCCCCTGTGGGGCACAAGATGGCGGGGACCACGAGGCAACATGGTGGGAAGGTTTCTCCTTTTCCTCTTCTTCTCCTCAAAACCCTTTCTCTCCCCCGACATCCGACCCATTCCCGTCACAGAACCCCTTCTTTACGCCTCTGCCCAACCCCTTCCTTCCAAACTGCGCCCCTCCCGTGGCTCCACCTTCCACCTCGTTCTCCCCACCCCTTGCGCCGCCCATTGGTTGCCCCGCCCCGTGGCGTCCCTCCCCAGAGGCGGAGAACCACATGCATCTGGTCCCGCCTCCGGTTCCCACGCTTTCCACTCCCAGGAGGCGGGAGTTCCCACGTCATCGGAACCCGCCCCCTTTTCCCACGGTCCCGGTTCCCACGCTCTCCCCGCCCCCTCCCGTCTGGGTTCCGGTTCCCACGCCCCCCTTTCCGGACAGCCGTTTTCTTTTTCAATACTGGGAGGGAGGGGTGACGGGCCGGAGCCCGAAAAGCCGCATGCCATTGTGGCTGCCCCGGTGACTTATCACCGGGGCTGGGGGAGGAGGGCGGATTAGGAGGGGCGATGGGCCCCCGTCCCCAGGCAGGAAATTAAAGAGCTCTGCAAGGCTCAAAAAGAATTCGGGCCTAACAGCGCCTATTTTAAGGGAACTCTCCAGGCCTCCCTCCTGGAGAACGAGCTTGTCCCAGCTGACGTGCGTCAGATTTTCCAGTGCCTTATGGACGAGGCTCAGTTCTCCAGGTGGGAGGCAGCATGGAAAAGGGCTGTAGCAGAGCTCCTCCCGAGACTCCTGCAGGATCCCGATAACAACAGGGACGTGGACGGGAATGAACTAACCGTGGATCATTTGAGTGGAATGAGGGATTGGGCCAAGGGGGAGGTAGCCGTGGAGAAGATCCCAACCGAGGCCCTTAAAGAGAGCGCCCAGGCGGCGTATAGGGAATTCTTTAAGATAATAGCCGGCGCTCCGCCGGTGCAGGTTTTTTCTATTTTCCAGGGGCCGGAGGAGCCTTTCGACAGCTTCGTGCTCCGGCTGAAGGCGGCGGCTCAGGCTGAGGATGTGGACAAGGCCACGAA
The DNA here is from genome assembly GCA_013398715.1 of Nesospiza acunhae. Taxonomy (NCBI): domain Eukaryota; kingdom Metazoa; phylum Chordata; class Aves; order Passeriformes; family Thraupidae; genus Nesospiza; species Nesospiza acunhae. The sequence continues at coordinate 133,354 of VZSU01000427.1, read as the reverse complement.
GGCTGAGTTTGTGCGGTCCGTTGCCGCTGCAAATGCAAACCAACATTGCAAGGCCCCCATGCTCAGCCTTCCGTTGGAGCCTCGCCCCACCTTACAACAGTTCTTGGAGGTCTGCGCCCGCAAGGTCCCGGTTTTACGGAAGTCTAGCGACCTGAAGCCCACTACACCTGCTCGTAGGGTCGCCATCGTAGACCTCCTGGAGGAAATTGAGGCCGCCACCGCCGCCACACCGCGCTCTGCCCCTGGGACCCCAAGACCTGCCCGGCCGGGACAGTGCCACCTTTGTGGGGAAGGGGATCATTGGATGCCGGACTGCCCCCTTCGGAAGGAGTTCTATGAATTCCAAAGGGGGAGGCAGTCCGGGCGTCCACCCACGGGGGCCCCAAAAAACTAAATACCCAGCGCAGTGCCCCCCTGCGTGAAGATAAAAATCAAGGCGGGCAAGTTTCACTGAGTTGCAGGGGGGGAGAAAATGGGAAGGGCCCGCCGCCAACCTCACCCACACCACCGGGACAAGACATTACCCATACAATCGCTACCGGATTTGACAAATTACCTGACGTGACATCCCCAGGTGTCGGCTGCCTTTCCTGCGCGTCACCGGGTCTCCCACTGGAGCCGGTTTTAACAACTTTCTCGCTGCGGTCTCCCTTTAGGTTGGTCGCGGCGAAGGCCATTCACCTGCGGGATCAAGACCTCCATTTCCTCGCCGTGTGCCCTGAACACCCAGGTAGCTGGAGTCAGTTCGACCACCGGTATGTCGTCATGGGGGACACCAAACACACTCCGATCGAACTGCAAGTATACCCTGGTTTGGTGTCCTCGGATCAGCAACACTTCACCCTCGCCATATCATGTCTGCGTCCCCCTTTGTTCCTCCCCAGGGGAAAAATAATTGCCCAGGCCATTTCTGTAGATGAAGTTGATCTTATTAAGACGGGAGATTGGAACCCTGATTGCCCTCGACTACGGGCCGAGTTGCCACGGTTCCGGAGGGAGCCCCAGAGTCACCTTGGAGGGGCTCACACTGTGGCCTGGGCACAGAGGTTGGGATCTCCTAAACCCCACCTCGAATGCCAATTAACCAGAGGGAGGGACTCTGTAACCATCCGGGGGATGCTAGACACGGGGGCAGACGTGACGATCATTCCCACTCGGGAATGGCCGTCACGCTGGGAGCTGCAAGACGTCGGGAGCTGCATTTCAGGTGTGGGGGGAACAAAATTGGCGAAACAATCGAAGAGCATCGTCCAAATTACGGGGCCGGATGGGCAATTGGCACACATCCGCCCATTTGTTTTGGATTACACCGAGCCTCTCTGGGGGAGAGACACCCTCGCCCAGTGGGGAGCCAAAATTGACCTTCCGGCTCCCCACCAGGTTTTTCGGGCAGCGGTCATTGAGGAGCGCGCCACCTGGAAACTTAATTGGAAGTCAGACAATCCAGGTGAGGCAATGGCCGCTCAATAAACAAAAATTAAAAGCGCTCACGGAGCTCGTGGAGGAGCAGGTCCGCAAAGGCAACCTGGTGGAGACCATGTCCCCATGGAACTCCCCAGTGTTTGTCATCAAGAAGTCATCCGGCAAGTGGCGGCTCCTTCACGACCTCCGCCAAATTAATAATATAATACAAGATATGGGTGTCCTCCAGCCAGGGATGCCCTCCCCTTCGATGCTCCCCCAAAATTGGAATCTGGCTATAATTGATATCAAAGACTGTTTTTTCCAAATTCCTCTACACCCGGAAGACGCCCCGAGCTTTGCTTTCACGGTTCCTTCTTTGAACCATGAGGCTCCCGGCAAACGATACCACTGGCGGGTATTGCCGCAAGGCATGAAAAACAGCCCATTTGCCAGTGGTACGTTGCTGCCCTTCTCGCGCCCATCCGCAAGAGGTATGGCGAGGTTGTGGTCCACCATTATATGGACGACGTGCTGATCTGTGCCCGCGATGACGATCTGCTGGTCCATGTCCTCTTGTGTGTAACAGATTGTTTAATCGCTGCAGGGTTCGAGCTCCAAAGCGACAAGATTCAGCGGATGCCACCCTGGAAGTACCTGGGCCTGGAAATTACAAAGCGGACCATTGCTCCGCAGAAATTGGCCATTCACCCAGAGGTGAACACTTTGGCGGATGCCCATCAGCTGTGTGGGGTGTTGAATTGGGTGAGACCCTGGCTGGGGATTACCACCGAAGACCTGGCCCCCCTTTTCAATCTGTTGAAAGGGGGAGAGGCGCTCTGTTCGCCTAGGGAGCTCACCCCAGAGGCCAAAGCTGCACTGGAGAGGATCAGTAAGTACATTGAGACACAACAGGCCCATTGTTACAACCCGGGCCTGCCATTCAAATTCATTGTATTGGGCCGACTGCCACACCTCCATGGTCTCATTTTTCAATGGGACAAGCCCCTGAAACCTTCCAAGGGAAAGAAGGGCAAGGACCAGGGCTTGGGGGACCCCCTCTTAATCATAGAGTGGGTGTTCCTCAGCCACCATCAGTCCAAGAGGACCACAAGGCCACACGAGCTGGTGGCAGAACTGATCTGTAAGGCTCGCCTGCGGATCAGGGAGCTGGCAGGTGTGGACTTTGGATGCATTCACATCCCAATTGAACTCAAATCAGGCAAATTACAATCCAAAATGTTGAATGAACTCCTGTCAGAAAGCGAAGTGCTTCAGTTCGCCCTTGCCAACTACACCGGGCAGGTCAACGTTGGGCGTCCCGCTCATGCGTTGTTCAGCGAAGACCTGCACTTCAAATTTTCCACAAAAAAGATTTTAAGTAGGGTCCCACTCGATGCTCTGACTGTGTTTACAGACGCATCCGGGAGGTCACACAAGTCCGTAATGACTTGGATAGACCCCGAAACTCAGCGTTGGGAGATGGACGTTAATGTCGTTGAGGGTTCCCCTCAAGTCGCTGAGTTGGATGCAGTCGTCAGGGCATTCGAGAAATTTCATGACCGACCCTTCAATTTGGTAACCGATTCGGCCTATGTGGCTGGTGTAGTTGCTCGGGCAGAGAACGCTGTTCTACAGGAAGTTCCCAATTTGGCCCTTTACCATCTGCTCTCAAAACTTATAGAGCTCATCTCCCGGAGAGAGCAGATGTATTATGTGATGCATACCAGGTCCCACACAGATCTGCCTGGGTTCATCGCCGAGGGTAACCGCAGGGCCGATGCCCTTGCGGCCCCTGTGGAAGTTGAACCCGAGTGGGCGCTTGCCGCAACGGTAAAGTATGCCCCGCTCCCCCATGTGTTTGAACAAGCCAAGATCAGCCACCAGCTCTTCCACCAGAATGCGCCTGGCCTGGTTCGGCAATTCCACCTGACGCGCGACCAGGCCAAAGCCATTGTGGCCACATGCCCACAATGCCAGCGGGATCAAATGCCATCTCTGCCCGCTGGCGTCAACCCCCGGGGACTTTCCAGCTGTGAGGTGTGGCACACTGATGTAACCAAAATTCCAACATTCAGCCGCCTTAAATATGTCCATGTATCTGTGGACACCTTCTCCAGTGCCGTTTTCGCTTCTGCCCACATGGGGGAGAGAGCCCTGATGTTCAGAAACATCTCATCCAGGCTTTCTCTGTGTTGGGCATCCCCAAAATGATCAAAACTGACAATGGGCCCGTGTACATCTCCCGGGAGCTTAAGAGCTTCCTGCAGCGATGGGGAATAGAGCACAAAACCAGCATCCCCTATTCCCCCACAGGACAGGCCGTGATCGAGAGGACCCATCAGAGCCTTAAGCGTGTCCTTACGCATTTAACACCGGCAATGAAGATGGAGTCCCCTCAGACACAGCTATCTAGGGCAATGTATACCATCAATTTCTTAAATTGCTCTTTTGATAATTTAAATCCGCCGATTGTGTGGCATTTCGGGGGGCACGGCGCCCTGCAGGTGAAAGACAGGCCTCCGGTTCTAGTGAGGGACCCGGAGACCTGGCGGCAGGAGGGGCCATTTGAGCTTGTGACCTGGGGGCGGGGATACGCTTGTGTGTCTACCCCCTCGGGTCCCAAGTGGGTCCCTTCCCGCTGGGTCAGGCCTTTTGTCCCCCACGCAGGAAACAGCAGACAGGCGCCTCGTCAGGTCCAGGTAGCAAGTTGGCGGCGTCGGCGGAAGCACGGTTCCCCCACATCCACCCCATTCCCCTCGGAGTCCCATGAGCCAGAGCGGTGGTCCCGGAGGATCCCTGACCCTCCCTCCAAACCTTCCTGTCCCGATTTCCCCCTCACCCCTGACCCGGAGACCCTTCTTTTCCCTGAAACTTATGACCTTGACCTGCTCTACCCTCAGGACCCTGTAGCCTCCCTTATTCCCGAGGCATCTACCTCCGAGCTCCTTCCCGATTGGGATTCCGATTCTCGCTTTCTGCCCCCTTCGGAACCCCTCCACCTTGATTCCCTTTTCAATCCTTAGCCCTCCCCCCAAGGCGGAACCTGCCCTTATCACTTATGTTCTACCTCTTTGATTGATTTACAGATTTCGTTCGTGGTCATGTCCAGCCTCTCGGTCCCAGTGAAGGCGGTGGTCATCGGACTGCTTCTAACATCGGTAGAGCCATGGCCGGTCCGCCAGCCCGACCATAACATCTGGGCATTGCTCGCACGGTCGCTTGGCCGGGGGGATATCTGTCTGCATGGTGGTGATGCGGAAAGCCCGCTAGGTACCTGTCTGGCCGGGATCCCTCTCCCCCCAAATTCCTTCCCCATCCAGTTGAATCCTACTTTGCTTTCTGCCCCCTCCTCCACGAAAACTATTTTTGATTCCGTGCCTTGGATGGATCACGAACCCATTGAATTTGAGTTGCTCGGCTCCGCCAAAGCCTACTTTTGCTTTCAGTTCAATCCCCTACAGACCCTGGAACCATCCAAATATTCAGTTGTGCTGCAGCAAGCCAAACTTAAATTTACTGCTGCCCAGTGGTGTCAAAAGGTTGTTCGGATTTTTCAGGCCACAACAAATAATCAGGTTGCCCGTGCCCTCCCCAAAGGGTATTATTTTATTTGCGGAGACCGAGCTTGGGCGGGCATCCCGTCTCACCTTGTCGGAGGTCCATGCACCATCGGACAGCTGACGCTGCTTTCGCCTAACATGACTAAAGTCACTAATTGGCGCGAATTAAATTTCACAGGTGGTGCGATTCGGCCCAAAAGAGATGTAAGCCAATTCGATTCGCATTGTGATCCCGAAATTGTTCATTGGCCTTGTACTAAAAGGATCGCAATGTCCGTTCTCCTGCCCTGGGTCGCAGTGAGCAAGGCCCTAGGCGAATTGGGTGAATTGGAATGTTGGGCTGTAAAGCAAGCCAGTTTAACATCAGCTGCTCTTAGCGAACTCCTACAAGAGGAGAAGATCACCAGGCAGGCCACCCTCCAAAACAGAGCGGCAATTGATTACCTGCTTCTCTTGCATCACCACCCATGCACAGAATTTGCAGGTCTTTGCTGTTTTGATCTAAAATCTAAGGCCGACGACGTGCGGGCAAAAATCAAAGAGATGGGAAGTTTAGTAAAGAACGTCACCCAAGAGAGCCCAGATTGGCTCTACCATCTCTTTTCCGGGACCGGGACCCCGAGCTGGGCGATTTCTATTATAAAGGACATTGTCTACATTTTGTTGGCGATCATATTCGTCGCGATCGGGTCGGCTGTGGTGTGGGCTTGCGTTAAGAGACTGATTGGGAGAATTATCAACTTCCCTGAGGTGAACATTGTTCAGGTCCCAACTCCACCACCCCAATACGAGGAGATGGCACCACCCTATCCCTCCTCAGACCTTCTTGAAGAAGAAATATATGTGGACACTGAACTGTCATCCCCAGATGAAACCAGCCGCTCCCCTCCTCCGTTTGTTCCCTATTGGCCCTCATTGTGTGTCAGTCCTTTCATGCTCTACCGGCATTGGTTCTGTTATGATTTGTACCTCCCTTCCTGTAAGTTATATAAGTTCGCTCCGAGCTCTGCCCAGTTGGCAGTTCTCGGCAGACACTGCAGTTCCCCTTTTCCCTGTTCCAGCCTTTCCTTAATAAACTCCCTTCCTGCCGTGGACTGTCGCCTCCCGCTTCTTTGCTACGGGATCTCCTAGTGCGTTGGCTTTTCTTCCCAGCTGTCCCAGGACGGCCATCCCCACCTATGCGGTGGGGAGCGTCTGGGCTTTCCGTGCCTTCGCCCCAATCGCTCCCTGCCTGGAGTGAGGGCTTCGAGGCCTCAAGCACGGACTTGCACAGCTGCTGCGGGAGTGCGTCCCCAGCTAGCCGGGATTTAAGGCACGACCGCACTTAAGCTCTCCCAACAGCTCTGAATATGGTTCCGCCTGCGAACACCCTGCGCCCTCTTCAGCCCCACCGTTTTCCTTTTCGGGTAGCGGTACAGTCTTTGGGTCTATTTCCATTGCCGCTTCTTCAGGCGGCGGGGCTGAGGGTTGTACCCCGGTGTCTTCATTGGGGTCCCAAGGGATAATTATGTCGTCAAATTGTCCCTTAGTTTGTGCAGGAGCAGTGATTTTATCATAGGGAGGCAAGGGATCAGGAAAGGGGCCCCACTCTGTCCGCTTTTCATCTCGCTCCTGTTTTTTTATGTCTCTCGGATTAATCACATCCTGCAGAGCGGCGGCTATTTCTGCATCGGCATGCACTTTGTCGATCATTAATTTTACTGACCGATAGGTGCGGGCTAACTGTTTACTCCCCTTTTGCCCCATTTGCACGCTCTCCCATAGCTCCTCGCCTATCTTCCTCCACTGTTCCTTTGAAAACAACTGTCCCGTGGTTTCTAATAGCCCCCGCCGCCGGCACCAAAGAAGGAAGTCCACAAGTTCCTGTCTAGGTAATGAAAATCCTGTTTCCTTCGCTACACTTAACAATCCGTCTATGGTAGCCTTTTCTAACGCTGATGCAGCGGATCCCATCCCGAACCAGACCGAAGTCTGCCTGACTCACCAGTCAGCCGTGGCCACGATACTCTTCCTGCTTCTTTGAGCAGCCTGCTTCTTTTGAGCAGCTGGGATCTTCTCCACCTTCTCTCGTCCGCTTTCCTTTCCGGTATCCCGTCGCGGTCCGTTCCGGTATCACGTCGTGGTCGCCAGAAATGCTGCGGCCAGGCAGAGGGGAGCAGGCACACCGACACGATGCAGATAAAAGGAAGCTCCGTTTACTGCCTCTACCAGTGCTACTAATATACAGTAAAGAAACTTCTGTCCACGCGATCACACACAATATAACTGGACGCCCCGCTTTGTCCATGAGGCAAGCACGCATCCTGACTCCGTGACCATTGGTTGCTAATTCATGCTAATTGGTTGCTACCCATGACGAGAATTATCTTAAGTTTTTGCTTCTTGTAATTCTTGCACCCTGTTATTCTGATAAGCCTGGCATGCAGCGCTTTTATTTTTCTCTTTTTCTGTCTTCAAGGACACTGCAATCCTTACAGCTTACTATAAACTGCTCTTACATGTCTGAAAACCCCCAACAATGTGGTATTCTTGTAGTTGTTTACTTACTAATTTTTTGAGAATATTCAATTTTTTCTGCTCAAGAGACCATTGATAATCCAAATTGGCTGATTGGTTTTCCATGATAATTTCAGAGGGGCAGGCATTGCTGTGGTTTTCATCAAAAAGCCGCTTCTATCTTTGCTCCACACTGGGACAACATGTCTCTCCCCCGTACTGTGATGGTTCTGCACCAGGAAGGGACGGATGGTTGCTGTTCTTCCCTCAGGACCTGTAACAGTAATCATCAATTCACTTTGCAGACACAAGATAGCTCCTCCAATTCCTGTGAGAGCACCCATGGGTATCACCAAATTCCAATTGCACAGCTGGGATGCACAAGAAATCACAGTGATGTCTGCCCGTGTCCAGCATACCTGCAATATAAACGCTTTGACCAAGGTGTGTTAGACTGCATGTTAGCTCTGGCCGTTCATTGCTGACATGTTTTATCCAAAGGACATTAGGCACCGGGCCAGAACTCTCAAAAGGCATTTCTCAGCATACAACTTGTTTATTTCTATTCATTGGTAATGTAACAGTGACAGCAATTGCTGGTTTTGGTTCAATTACCATTGGAGCATTGTAAGAGCGAGCTGAAATCATCAGCTCTTCATTATAATTTGCTGAGACAACAGCTGGAAAAATTGAAAGTCCAAGAATTTTATTACTGTCCCTGCCTCTAATTAAAAAGTCTTGGTTTTGTTGTGAGTACGTTTCCTGTGTGAGTATATTCACGGTAAAAGTTTTTTTAAAAAGAAATTGATTTGGAATTTGTTAGTTTGCATCGTGCCCCTGGGGGTAATAAGTTGGGATCGCTTGGGAGATGGCTTTATCTTGTATGACTTTACATCTCATCTTACCCTAATCGGTCAGTCTGTTTGAATTATTTCCTGAATCAAAAGAAGGTAAAGTAGGTTTTCTTTCTGTTTTTGCAGGACTAGTATGTAATAGGTTAACTTCTTCTTCAGAATCACTAGAATTCTCACTGTTCTTTTCCTCCCTCAGAACCTTGTAAATTACAGACTGTCTTGGAGGAAATTCATGGTGGGGGGCAACCAGAGCCTGTTTGTTTTGTAATGTTAACAGAGAAATCTTGCCTTTTGCTAGCAGAGACACTGGTGTCGAGAATTTTTTCCCTCTTTCTCTCCCCCTCCTTTTTCTCACAAGTAGCAAGGAGTTCTCACATTCTGGGGGGGCACAGGGGGGACCTGGACTCAGAAAACGGCGAAAGTTGGGGGGCACACCACTGTGGTAGGGGTGGAGGTGTCACAGCCCCAGTCGGAATTTCAGGGTCTTGAATTACAGCTGAAGCGGGGGGGGCCTGGGGACTCAGCCTGAGTGTCGGGGGTAGGCGCAGATGAAGCTGAGGAAGTGGAGGGTTTAGTAGAATGTTTAAACATATCAATCATGGTAGGACACACCAGAAGCAACTTAGCAGTTGTTTGATCTCTGTTTATGGTAAAAGCATTGTATAGTTTCAGTGCTAATAGTTCCCAAAGAGGGAGTGAAAACACGGAAGTTTAATCTGTAGCTGGAAACTGCTTCTGAATGTAAGTCTTTTACTCAGTTTTTGAAACATTACAGGAATTAGATTTGACCAGATCTTTGAGGTTTTTATAAACATCTCTAGGCAAATTGGACATCTTGCGTCCTAACATGTTCCCCAAGGCTTACCTGATGTTGAACAATAGGCAAGTCCTTGTCAGATCTCCATCCTGACCGAGCCAGTGACGAGGGTAGAAATCCAACTTCTCTCTTTTTGTAAGAATTATGATCCTGGGATTTGTGCTTCTCTCAGCAACAGTTTACAAAAATTACCTTGGGGCTTTTAGGTCAGACAGTTTAGTCATTTGCTCCTGACACGGGAACACCAATTTGTTGGACAATACCCTTTTCTGACCCAGACATGGGGCAGCTGAGAGGCGTTTTAAAAACTTTTATTCCATTTTCAGTCTCATGAGAAGGGTGAGACAATACAGATGTTATAATTCACGCTATCACAATCAGCACCTGACTATTTCCTCTAAGCATTTCTTGGCCTATCAGCTTTTTTGCCACATCATGCTGTAGATGCCTTAAAGCCAATCATCTAAAACTACCCCTCATGGATCCTACTACAATGCACCTTTCATAGTTCTTTTTCTCCAAAGTATCTAGTCTTATTTGCAAGACCATCCTTTGAAACTTTTTTCTAGCTCCATTTCTCTCTTAACAATATCTGTCCTATTCCATAGCATTTCTAAATCAGCATTTCTTATCTCAAAGTTTGCATATGGATTCATACTGTGTGGGCCTTCTGTCAGGCCCTGAGAACTCTCTACAATCCATTTCCCACATTGGTCAATATCAGTGTAGATGCTTCTGGTAATACGAAAAGCTCTTTCAAGACTCTTCAGAAGCGAAATGTCTTTTTTCTTTTCATCCTAAACTGCAAAGCCCCCTCCACGACGTACAGCAAACAGTTATCTAGATTGTCTTTCCACAATAGCAGAAAACTTCCCCTTTAATCAGCCTGAATTGCCAAATTCTCATCTGTATTAAGGAATTTCATTTAGTCTACAGTAGCAGCGCGTCCTCTGAGCAGGGAATAGTGAGCTTTGACTCCATGATTTCCGAAGGCTGAAGCAATGCTTTATTAAGCTATACTATATTATACTATACTACTGTACTATACTAATATAAAAATATACTAAAGAAAAACCTGTGACCCCTTATAGTCAGTCACAACACAACTTTGACCTAATTGGTCAATTAATCCAAACACCATCACCAGTCTCCAATTAACAAATCCCTTTTGGTTAAACAATCTCCGTAACACATTCCACATAACACATGTGCCAAACAACAGACGCAGCAAGTAGAAATAAGAATTGTTTTTCTTCTTCTATGAGCTTTCTCAACTTCCCCAGGATTTTTCCCAGGGAAGTTGTGCCTGCTGCTCTCTGTGAACAGAGCTGCTGCCACAAGTCTCTGCTGTAAAAAAGTGATTTCTATACAGCAGGGTTGATAAAGGACAAACCTGAATTAACAACAGCTGCCTCACCCAAGGACAGCCCCTGTGCCAGCCGCGGCAGCTGCGCTGAGCAGCCCCAGCAACCCCCAGCCCGGGCAGGGCCCGCTCCTGCCCCGCCGGGCAGCGCCCACGGCCACAGCCCACGGCACCCTCAGCCCCAGCCTGCCTCCCCGGACCTGTGGCCTCAGCCGGGCTCTCTCCAGGCTGGCAGCAGCAGGGCCCCGTTCACTGCTCTTGCTGCTGGCCTTCAGCTCCTCCCTGCTGGCTCCCGTCAGTCTCTGGCTGTCCTCAAGGTCTTCCTTGCAGTTGTGGCAAAAGTGGAGGCTCTGGAATTGCTTCCAAGGCCTGGCAGAGCTGCAGTCCCAGAGCCCTCTGTGGTCCCTGCTGCCCCCTCCATCCCCTCAGCCCCGCCATGCTCTCGGTGAAGCCCCAGCCCCCTTCAGTTTCTTCAGCCCCTCACAGTGCTCTCACCCCCCTCAGTCCCTTCGGACCCATCCCATCCCCTGATACCCACCAGCCCCTCAGCCTGTGCCATGTCCCTGTCACCTCAGTGCCACCATGGCCCTCAGCTGCCCCACAGCCCTCAGCCCCAGCAGCAGCTCAGGGTCACCGTCCCTTCAGCGCCACGGCCCCCTCAGCCCCCTCAGCCCCCTCTGTCTCACCGTCCTTCAGCAGCTCATCAGGGGACAGTGCCTGGGGCCAGCGGCAGCTCCCACCGCTCCAGGGACTGGAAGTGCTGCTCCGCCCGGCCCGGCCGCCAGCTCGGACCCAGCACAGGGACAGGGGACACAACGGGCACAGGGGGAAAAGCAGGAAGTGAAGGAGGAAGCAGAGCAGAGAAAAAGATTAAAAAGAGGCCTATACCTATACAGATACCAACCCATGTAACTAAACCCCATATACAAATATGTACATAAACACATTTACTCTCTCATCTCCTGACTCATTTCACAAGTTGCAATAAACAGTTGAATCCTCTTAGTAGCTCCAAGTTGTTCCTCTTACCATCCTGAATAGACAGGCAAAAGTAGCAAGAAACAATATGAACAACTCTTCAATTCTATTAAAACCTAACTCTTCAAAGATAATTTTTTATTTTGTGTCTTCCAGGGAATCAGATGTACCAAACACACAGGAGAGCATGATTTTACTCGGTGCTGTTTGGTCTGGCAGTTGGTATGGTCAAGAACTGCTTTCCTCAGAAACACGTGGATAATCCCTCTCTATGCTTCAAGAATTGCATCATGAGTAATGCCTGAACGGACCAACTTGCATTTCATGTGTTAGATGGTAATCCTTACATACTCTGAGCAGTGTTTAATAAAGCAGTTAAGGGATATTGGAAAAACATCCTCTCCTGGCTTGATCTGTGATTTGTGGGTAAGAAAACATGTCGGTTTCCAAAGAGAAAAATAGTCTTTACAATAGGGAATTTCCTAGACATGCCTGAGAAAGCTGCACTTCAGAGAAGGCAATGAAGCAATATAGGGATCAAAAAGAAACTTAGAGCTGAGAATAAAAGCACAGAAACATGGACTACAGATATTAACCTATCTTATACACTGACTGGCTACGACTCTGAAACTTTTATTTCAAGTTGTACAAGTTTTCATGTATTTTCCCCTCACTTATTTTTAAGTAGGGCTGTACAAATGTTATGTTTGCCCAATTATCCCATCATAAAAAACAAACAATATTACAGGTTGTTGTGTTGTGTTTTAAGAGTTTTAAAGACTGTTTTACGAACTCTATTTTAAGGTTCTGCAAAGTTCTAAGGGTTCTGCCTTGGGCGTTGTCCCCCCTGCAGTTTAATGTCAATCTTTTCGTTACCATGGTTTTTCCCGCCCTTTTGTATCCCATGTTATGTCAATCGTTTAACCCCCTCCTTGTTTCCCTGGCAACCCACCTGCCCGTCACCCTATGTCCCCACCCAGGGACCAGAAACTTCTACCCTGGGCGGAGGGTGATTGGTGAGGGCTGAGTTGATCCCTCCTCCGTTTGCTCCCTGTTGGTCCCCACAGTTTGTCGTTCATCTCATGCTCTACTGTGATTGGTTTGTGGTGATTTGTACCTCCCTCTCTGTAAAGTTATATAAGTTCACTCCGAGCTCCGCCCTGGGGCAGTCCTCGGCAGCTCCTGTCACACCGCAGTTCCCCTTTGTCCCTTTCCAGCCTTTCCTTTAATAAACTCCCTTCCTGCCGTGGACTGTTGCCTCCCGTCTCTTCACTGTGGGATCTCCTCGCGTGTTGGCTTTCCTTCCTTGCTACTCCAGGGCGGCCTTCTCCACCATTGACGTGGGGAGCGTCTTGGCCTTCTGTGCCATCGCCCCAATCACTCCCCACTTGGAGTGAGGGCATCGAGGCCTCAAGCACGGACTCGTGTAGCTGCTGTGGGAGTGCGTCTCCAGCTAGCCGGGATTCAAGGCACAACCGCAGTTGGTGGCGCCTAATGTTTCTGGACCCTCAACTTTCCGGACCGGATATTTCGACGATTCCAATCGTCATTGGACGCGCCAACACCCCGTTGCAGCAGACCCCCAGGGCACTTGGGGATTGCGCTCCGGGGACCAGGACATCCGATGACTGCCGCACCCGTGGTCTGTCCCAGGGATCCTGTCTCCGCACCCGATCCCTCTCCTCTCCCACTCTGGTTTGGTGAGTTTCTTTTCACCCCCCGCTTCTTTTATTCCCCCGCTCCACGTCGCTTTGGCGTTGGAGGTGCCCGCTACTCTTCGTGGTAGTGGGATTCTGGGTTTCGCTCGTTGGTCCGTTTCTTCTGTGGTGGGCGGGCGATCCCCTGCCGTAACTCTTGGGTAGGGGGACGCGGGGGCCGGGCGCGAGATCCCCCATTTCGTTTTTACCGCCTATTTCTGTTCCTCTCTTCTCTCGCCCTCTCCTTCTTTCGTTTTGTTCGGGTGTGGAAGTGAGTTGAGTGGCTCCTTAACATCATACAGCCACGGGTGCCAGACTGTCAGCCACTCAACGGGAGGCTGCTCATATCAGTTGTGCAGTTTTAGTTGGCGCCGATCTCTCATTTAATAAAAGAGAGATCGGCAGTTTAATACGCTGGGTCTCCTCTCAGCTCTCAGATTTCTCCCCAGACTGTTGTAGGGACCTCCCCTTTTGGGAGCGAGTCTCAAGTAAATTGTCTGATTCGGCCAGGTCTGGGGAGCACAATTTAAAAATGAGATTAAAATTGGCAAGACACCTGCATTGGGTGGCGCAGCTGATTGCTGCGTTGAAGAAAAGGCGTTGCCGAGAGCTGAGAGAACACTCAGAAAATGCTCGTTCTAGTTCTCCCGCTTGTTCTACAGTTCTCCCCAGTTCAATCACTGCTCGTGTTCCTACCCCTCATTCGTCTCCCTCTGCCCCTCAACGCCCTGGGATCCTGAGGCGGGCACCCTCCGTACGCACCGGACAGAAGTCCCTCCATCACCCTGGCCCGCCTCAGGGTACCTATTCCCCCCGCCGGACCCGTCCAACAGCCGGGACGGTCCCGGATTCACCCATGCCCTCTCCTTCCCCACGACCTGCGTTCTGAGTTCTAAAATCCCCAAAGTTAACCTCAAAAGTTCGCTTTCGGGTCCCTGCCCAAGATGGCCCCTATGGGGCACAAGATGGCGGGGACCACGAGGCGACATGGCGGGAAGGACCTTCTCCTTCTCTTTCTTCTCCTTCTTCTCCCCAAAACCCTTTCTCTTCCCCGCCACCCAACCCTTTCCCGCCACTGAATCCTTTCTTCCCGCCTCCGCCCAACCCCTTCCTCCCGAACTGTGCCCCTCCCGCGGCTCCACCCTCTATCCCTTTCTCCACACCCCTTGCGCCGCCCACTGATGGCTCCGCCCCTTGGCATCCCTCCCTGGAGGCAGGGACTCACACGTCATCTGGTCCTGCCTCCAATTCCCACGTTTTTCCCTCCCAGGGGGAGGGATTTCCCACGTCACCGGAACCCGCCCCCCTTTCCCATGGTCGCGGTTCCCACCCTCCCCCTTCTGGCCAGCCATCTTGTTTGTCGAGACCGGGGGGGGGTGGGTGATGGACCGGAGCCTGAAAAGCCACACGCCATCATGGCAGCCCCGGTGACTTATCACCGGGGTCGAGGGAGGGGGGCGGACTGGGAGGTGCGATGGGCTCCTGTCCCCAGGCAGGAGATCAAGGAGCTCTGCAAGGCCCAAAAGGAATTTGGGTCTAACAGCGCCTATTTTAAGCTCATCCTCCTGGAGAATGAGCTCGTCCCAGCTGACGTACGTCAGATCTTCCAGTGTGTTATGGACGAGGCTCAGTTCTCCAGGTGGGAAGCAGCCTGGAAGAGGGCTGTAGCAGAGCTCCTCCCAAGACTCCTGCAAGACCCCGATAACAGCAGGGACTTGGATGGGAATGAATTAACCGTAGACCATTTGTGTGGCGTGGGGCCGAGGGACAGGTAGCCGCGGAGAAAATCCCTACGGATGCCCTCAAGGAGAGCGCCCAGGCGGCGTATAGGGAATTCTTTAAAATAATAGCCGTCGCTCTGCCGGTGCAGGTTTTTTCTATTTTCCAGGGGCCGGAGGAGCCTTTCGATGGTTTCGTGCTCCGTTGAAGGTGGCGGTGCAGGCGGAGGATGTCGATGAAGCCATGAAGGCTGAGTTTGTGCGGTCTGTTGCTGCTGCTAATGCAAACCAACTTTGCAAGGCTGCCATGCTCAGCCTTCCATTGGAGCCTCGGCCAACTTTGCAGCAGTTCCTGGAGGTCTGCGCCGGCAAGGTCCCAAACTTGCGGAAGGCTAGTGACCCAAAGCCCACTACATTGGCTCGCCGGGTCGCCATCGTGGACCTCCTGGAGGAAATTGAGGCCGCCGCCACCGCCACACCGTGCTCTGCCCCTGGGACGCCGAGACCTGCCCGGCCGGGACAGTGCCACCTCTGTGGGGAGGGTGATCATTGGATGCCGGACTGTCCCCTCCAAAAGGAATTCCATGATTTCTGACGGGGGAGGCAGTCCGGGCGTCCACCCATGGGGGCCCAAAAAAACTGAACATGTAGCGCAGTCCCCCCCTGCGTGATGACAAAAATT
The DNA here is from genome assembly GCA_013398715.1 of Nesospiza acunhae. Taxonomy (NCBI): domain Eukaryota; kingdom Metazoa; phylum Chordata; class Aves; order Passeriformes; family Thraupidae; genus Nesospiza; species Nesospiza acunhae. The sequence continues at coordinate 117,785 of VZSU01000427.1, read as the reverse complement.
AAGGCAGGCAGATTTCATTAAATTGCAGGGGGGAAAAGGATGGGAAGGGCCCGCCACCAGCCTCGCCCAGACCACCGGGGCGAGGCACTGTAAAACCTAATGCTACCGGACTTGACACTTTACCTGATGTGACATCTCAAGGTGTTGGCTGCCTTTCTTGTGCGGCTCCGGGTCTTGTCTTCCACTGGAACCGGTTTTAACAACTTTCTCGCTGCGGTCTCCTTTTAGGTTGGTCGCAGCGAAGGCCATTCACCTGTGGGATCAAGACCTCCATTTCCTCACCGTGTGCCCCAAACGCCCAGGTAGCTGGAGTCAGTTCGATCACCGGTATGTCGTTGTGGGGGACACCAAACACACACCAACAGAACTGCAAGTACACCCTGGTTTGGTGTCCTCAGATCAGCAACATTTCACCCTCGCCATATCGTGTCTACGTCCCCCGTTGTTCCTCCCCAGGGGAAAAATTATTGCCCAGGCCATTCCTGTGGATGAAGTTGATCTTATTAAGACAGGAGATTGGGACCCTGACTGTCCCCGATTATGGGCCAAATGACCTCGGTTCTGGAGGGAGCCCCAGAATCACCCTGAAGGGGCTCACATGGTGGCCTGGGAACAGAGGCTGGGATCCCTTAAGCCCCGCCTCAAATGCCAACTGACCAAGGGGAGGGACTCTGTAACCATCCGGGGGATGCTAGACACGGGGGCAGACGTGACGATCATTCCCGCCCGGGAATGGCCATCACGCTGGGGGCTGCAAGATGTCGGAAGCTGCATTTCGGGTGTGGGGGGGACAAAATTGGCAAAACAATCTAAGAGCATCGTCCAAATTACGGGTCCCGATGGGCAATTGGCACACGTACGCCCATTCATCTTAGATTATACCGAGCCTCTCTGGGGGAGAGACACCCTCGCCCAGTGGGGAGCCAAAATTGACCTTCCGGCTCCCCACCAGGTTTTTCGGGCAGCGGCCATTGAGGAGCGCGCCACCTGGAAACTCAATTGGAAATCAGACAAACCAATCCAGGTGAGGCAATGGCCGCTCAATAAACAAAAATTAAAAGCGCTCACGGAGCTCATGGAAGAGCAGGTCCACAAGGGCAACCTGGTGGAGACCATGTCCCCATGGAACTCCCCAGTGTTTGTCATCAAGAAGTCATCCGGCAAGTGGCGGCTCCTTCACGACCTCCGCCAAATTAATAATATAATACAGGATATGGGTGTCCTCCAACCAGGGATGCCCTCCCCTTCGATGCTCCCCCAAAATTGGAATCTGGCCATAATTGACATTAAAGACTGCTTTTTCCAGATTCCCCTACACCCGGAAGATGCTCCGCGTTTTGCTTTCACGGTTCCTTCTTTGAACCGTGAGGCTCCCGGCAAACGATACCACTGGCGGGTTTTGCCACAAGGCATGAAAAACAGCCCAATTATTTGCCAGTGGTACGTTGCTGCCCTCCTCGCGCCCATCCACGAGCGATATGGCGAGGTCATCATCCATCATTACATGGATGATGTGCTGATCTGCGCCCGCGACGACGACCTGCTGGTCCATGTCCTCTCGTGTGTAACAGATTGTTTAATCACTGCAGGGTTTGAGCTCCAAAGTGAAAAGATTCAGTGGATGCCACCCTGGAAGTACCTGGGCCTGGAAATTACGAAGCGGACCATTGCTCCGCAGAAATTGGCTATTCACCCGGACGTGAACACTTTGGCAGACGCCCATCAGCTGTGTGGGGCATTGAATTGGGTGAGACCCTGGCTAGGGATTACCACCGAAGACCTGCCCCCCTTTTCAACTTGTTGAAAGGGGGAGAGGCGCTCTGTTCACCTAGGGAGCTCACCCCAGAGGCCAAAGCTGCACTGGAGAGGATCAGTAAGTATGTTGAGGCACGGCAGGCCCATCGTTACGACCCGGGCCTGCCATTCAAATTCATTATATTGGGCCGACTGCTGCACCTCCATGGCCTCATTTTTCAATGGGACAAGTCTCAGAAAACACCTAAGGGAAAGAAGGGCAAGGACCAGAGCTTGGGGGATCCCCTCTTAATCAGAGAGTGGGTGTTCCACAGCCATCATCGGTCCAAGAGAATCACAAGGCCACACAAGCTGGTGGCAGAACTGATCCATAAGGCTCGCCTGCGGATCAGGGAGCTGGCAGGTGTGGACTTTGGATGCATTCACATCCCAATTGAACTTAAATCGGGCAAGTTACAATCAAAAATGTTAAATGAACTCCTGTCAGAAAGTGAGGTGCTTCAGTTCGCCCTTGCCAGCTACACCGGGCAGGTCAACGTTGGGCATCCTGCTCATGCGTTGTTCAGCGAAGACCTGCACTTCAAATTTTCCACATAAAAGATTTTAAATAGGGTCCCACTCGATGCTCTGACCGTGTTTACGGACGCATCCGGGAGGTCTCAAAAGTCAGTGATGACATGGATAGACCCCAAGACTCAGCATTGGGAGATGGACATCAATGCGGTTGAGGGCTCCCCTCAAGTCGCCAAGTTGGATGCAGTCGTCAGGGCATTCGAGAAATTTCATGACCGACCCTTCAATTTGGTGACCGATTCGGCCTATGTAGCCGGTGTAGTTGCTCGGGCAGAGAACGCTGTTCTGCAGGAAGTTCCCAATTTGGCCCTGTACCATCTGCTCTCGAAACTTATCGAGCTCATCTCCCGGAGAGAGCAGATGTACTACGTGATGCACACCAGGTCCCACACTGATCTGCCCGGGTTCATCCCCGAGGGCAACCGCAGGGCTGATGCCCTTGCGGCCCCTGTGGAGATTGAACCCGAGTGGGCACTTGCCACAACGGTAAAGTATGCCCCACTCCCCCATGTGTTGGAACAAGCTAAGATCAGCCACCAGCTCTTCCACCAGAATGCGCCTGGCCTGGTTCGTCAATTCTGTCTGACGCGCAACCAGGCCAAAGCCATTGTGGCCACATGCCCACAATGCCAGTGGGATCAAATGCCATCTCTGCACGCTGGCGTCAATCCCCGGGGACTTTCCAGCTGCTAGGTGTGGCAGACTGATGTAACCAAAATTCCAACATTCGGCCGCCTCAAATATGTCCACGTGTCTGTGAACACCTTCTCCAGTGCTGTTTTCGCCTCTACCCACATGGGGGAGAGAGCCTTGGATGTTCAGAAACATCTCATCCAGGCTTTCTCTGTGTTGGGCATCCCCAAAGTGATCAAAACTGGTAATGGGCCCACGTACATCTCCAGGGAGCTTAAGAGCTTACTGCAACGATGGGGAATAGAGCACAAGACCAGCATCCCCTATTCCCCCACAGGACAGGATGTGATTGAGAGGACCCATCAGAGCCTCAAGCGTGTTCTTACGCATTTAACACCAGCAATGAAGATGGAGTCCCCTCAGATGCAGCTATCGCTAGGGCGATGTACACCATCAATTCCCTCAATTGTTCATTCGACAACTTGAACCTGCCGATAGTGTGGCATTTCGGGGGACACGGCACCCTGCAGGTGAAGGACAGGCCCCCGGTTCTAGTGAAAGATCCGGAGACCTGGCGGCAGGAGGGACCATTCGAGCTTGTGACTTGGGGGCGGGGATACGCATGCATGTCTACCCCCTCGGGTCCCAAGTGGGTCCCTTCCCGCTGGGTCAGGCCCTTTGTCCCCCGCGCAGGAAACAGCAGACCAGCGCCTCGTCAAGTCCAGGTAGCAAGTTGGCGGCATCGGCGGAGGCACAGCTCCTCCTCATCCACCTCATCTTCCTCATTCCCAGAGTCCCAGGAGCCAGAGCTGCAGCTCCAGATGGTCCCAGACCCTCCTTCCAAACCTTCCTACCCTGATTTCCCTTTCACCCCTGACCCGGAGACCCTCCTCTTCCCTGAGTCCTATGACCTTGACCTGCTTTACCCTCAGGACCTCGTGGCCGCCCCTCTTTCCGAAACACCGAACTCCGAGCTCTTTTCCATCTGGGACTCCGACCTCCACTTTTTACCCTCTTCTGAACCCCTCCATCTTGACCTTCTCTTTGATCCTTAGCCCTCCCCCCAAGGCAGAACCCGTCCTTTTTACTTATATGTTGCCGTTCTGATTGATTTACAGATTCCATTTGTGGTCATGTCCAGCCTCCTGGTCCCAGTGAAGGCGGTGGTCATCGGACTGTTGGTAACATCGATAGCGCCATGGCCGATCCGCCAGCCCGACCACAACATCTGGGCACTGCTCGCACGTTCGCTCGGCCGAGAAGATATCTGCTTGCATGGTGGTGATGCGGAGAGCCCGCTCGGTACCTGTCTGGTCGGGATCCCTCTCCCCCCAGATTCCTTCCCCATTCGAATAAACCCTACCTTGTTTTCCACTCCTTCCTCTTTGAAAACCATTTTCGATCCCATACCTTGGATGGACCATGAGCCCATTGAGTTTGAGTTGCTTGGCTCCGCCAAAGCCTTCTTTTGTTTTCAATTTGATCCCCTTCAAACCCAAGAAACGTCCAAGTATTCGGTAGTGCTGCGGCAAACTAAAACCAAATTTACTGCCGCCCAATGATGCCAAAAAGTTGTTCTGATTTTCCAGCCCACCACAAATGATCGTATTGCCCGTACCCTTCCCAAAGGATATTATTTTATTTGCAGAGACCGAGCTTGGGCAGGCATCCCATCTCACCTTGTCGGAGGTCCGTGCACCATCGGACAGCTGACGCTGCTTTCGCCCAACATGACTAAAGTTACCAATTGGCGCGAGCTAAATTTCACAGATGGTGCAGTCCCAATCCGGCCCAAGAGAGATGTAAGCCCATTCGACTCGCATTGTGATCCCGAAATTGTTCATTGGCCTCACACTAAAAGGATCGCAATGTCCGTTCTTCTGCCCTGGGTCGCCGTGAGTAAAGCCCTGGGCAAATTGGGTGAGTTAGAATGTTGGACTATAAAGCAAGCCAATTTAACGTCGGCTGCTTTAAGTGAACTCCTACAAGAGGAGAAAATTACCAGACAGGCCACCCTCCAAAACAGAGCGGCAATTGACTACCTACTACTCTTGCATCACCACCTGTGCACAGAATTCGCAGGCCTTTGCTGTTTCGATCTGAAGTCTAAGGCCGATGACGGGCAAAGATAAAAGAGATGGAAGGCCTGGTAAAGAACATCACCCAGGAGAGCCCAGACTGGCTTTACCATCTCTTTTCCGGGACCAGGGTTTCAAGCTGGGCAATTTCTGTTATAAAAGATATCATTTATGTTTTGTTAGCGGTTACTTTTGTCGCAATTGGGTCAGCTGTGGTATGGGCTTGTGTAAAAAGATTGCTTGGGAGAGTCGTCAACTTCCCTGAAATAAATATCGTCGAGGTCCCAACTCCACCACCCCAGTATGAGGAAATGGCACCACCTTATCCCTCCTTGGACCTCCCTCAAGAAGAAATATACGAGGACAGTGAATTATCATACACAGATGAAACTAGCCGTGTGGCTTGAACTTGACGTGATGCCTTTCGTTCTAGTTGTTACAAAGTTCAGTTTCTGTTTCTCCCGCTTTCCTTTTCTTTATGTGTAAAAAAGGGGGAGATGTTGTGTTGTGTTTTAAGAGTTTTAAAGACTGTTTTACGAACTCTGTTTCAAGGTTCTGTAAAGTTCTAAGGGTTCTGCCTTGGGCGTTGTCCCCCCTGCAGTTTAATGTCAATCTTTTCGTTACCATGGTTTTTCCCGCCCTTTTGTATCCCATGTTATGTCAATCATTTAACCCCCTCCTTGTTTCCCCAGCAACCCACCTGCCCGTCACCCTCTGTCCCCACCCAGGGACCAGAAACTTCTACCCTGGGAGGAGGGTGATTGGTGAGGGCTGAGTTGATCCCTCCTCCGTTTGCTCCCTGTTGGTCCCCACAGTTTGTCGTTCATCTCATGCTCTACTGTGATTGGTTTGTGGTGATTTGTACCTCCCTCTCTGTAAAGTTATATAAGTTCACTCCGAGCTCCGCCCTGGGGCAGTCCTCGGCAGCTCCTGTCACACCGCAGTTCCCCTTTGTCCCTTTCCAGCCTTTCCTTTAATAAACTCCCTTCCTGCTGTGGACTGTTGCCTCCCGTCTCTTCACTGTGGGATCTCCTCATGTGTTGGCTTTCCTTCCTCGCTACTCCAGGGCGGCCTTCTCCACCATTGACGTGGGGAGCGTCCTGGCCTTCTGTGCCATCGCCCCAATCACTCCCCACTCGGAGTGAGGGCATCGAGGCCTCAAGCACGGACTCGTGTAGCTGTTGTGGGTGTGCGTCTCCAGCTAGCCGGGATTAAAGGCACAACTGCAACAGGTAGTAACAATTTTGATTGAATAGTTTAAAGAATATATAAGATTGAATACACTTGAAATATTGACAATATAATTTGATTAAAATAAGGGATAATTTGGTTCTAATAACAACACATAAGCAAAAGATAACCGTGGGGTATGGAGTGCAGGGCTCTGGGACCCCGGCCACCTCACGTACGAGCTTGCCAAGGGAAGATTGACCCCTTATAAGACAGGTGTCAATGCCATCTCCTCCCATTTTTGATTCATCACACTTTTATCTCCGCCCTCATCACCACCTTTATGGTGCATGCTCCATCACTCGTTTTGGTGGTCACACAAGTCTTTGGGGGTCGTCATGATGAAGGCCTCTCCTCTTCCTCTTTTGTCCTTTAATTCACCATTGGGTTACACATGCGCACCAAGCCAGTATAATGTAAACCAAAACTAACATTCTACTACATTTTATCATCAAAGCAATAAATCTCTTATAATTATCATTTTCCTGGGACCCAACTGGATTTTCCCTTCTTTTTGTTAATTTTTAGTAACTGTTATCTCTTGCTTTTCCTCTTGTCCTTGGACATCTGCAGGGAAGGGGGGTGGGGCCCTTCCTCTCTCTTTCTTTTTTGGCATTTCAACTTTTAACTGCTTTATTATTTCCAAATATTAATTACTGTATCAATATTGATTACTGTATCCATCTTAATAACTGTTTCAATTTTATAAGCACGAATCATACCTATTTACCACAAATCCCCCATTTCTCTTCTTGATCATTGATTCGTGCTTTATTAAAATGCTGTGCCCTCATATCCTGTATATTCTTCAAAATTTTGATTTTCTCATTGTCTCATTTCAACTTCAAACTTTTTCAGTATTTCTCTTGCTGCCTCTAATTTTTCACACTCCTTTTCAAATTTGGTTAGCATCTCCTGGGCTATTTCCATTTCTCTAGGTCCTTGTTCTTTAATAATAGTCGATTTTGCTTTTAGTACCATTATAGATCTTGGTTTTCTTTTTTCTGCTAATTCTGGATCTAGAGGCATTGTCGTAATCTGCATCCCATGAATCACTGAGTGAATTAGCCTAATAAAACAGAATCATACAAGGCAGAAACAAGAGTCCCAAAATTTAACATAGCAACATGAACCCTAACTTTTTCCACCAAACACCTCCAAAGAGGTTATCCCACCAATCTGCTTTCAAGATTGAATTCCACTTTTGTACTGGCACATGAGCCATCCTTTTCATTTCCTCTGCAAGTTCTGTGATAGCTTCCCCATAATCATCAATTTCTACACAGCACTCGGATTCATTATATCTCCCACAAACTCCTCCTTCTTCTGGTAACAGATAGTCTAGGGCAATTCTGTTTTAGTACACAAATGCCTGCATTTGTGTATATTGCCTGGCCAACATTTTTAAGGCACCGGAGGTATGATTTGACACCACCTCCACTACTGCTTGAAGCCTTATCAATCGATTCAACAGGTAAATTGGGGTCCTATATCCCCAAGACCCATCCTGAGCCCATGTTGCTGGGTCATAATATGCTATAATTCTTTCTGCAGGCCATTCGTCCTTTCCCCATTTTTGGTTCCCTCCTGCTGTTGGAAAATTGAAACTCAAATCTCTTTTATTTCGCTGCAGGGTTTCATACAGTGGAGTTCCTAACACATTGCTCCTAGACCTTGGTAAAACAAAGAAGGAGGGTTGGATTACTCCTAAGGTACAGGTTCCTCCCCATTTTTGAGGTAACTCACAGTAGGCTCGTTGCCCACAAATCCAATATATCCCATCTGGGGCTTTCCATTTCTTATCAATTTTCTCTGGTTGTTCCCAATAAGACCTCAGGCTGTTGATAGATTGGTAGGAGTTAGCTCCAGGACTTCTGTACCAGCATAAATTAATCTGTTCATCCCATTCACAGTTTATTTCTTTTATGGGTCCCCAATACCCAGCAGGGGTTTTAGGTCACCAAACTTTTGAACGATTATCCATATTTACTACCAATGTGGATTTACAAGGAGTATGCCCCACTATTTTATTAAATTTCTTTCCTTCTCAAGTTATACAAATGGTTCCAATTACTTGATGGCTTAAAATCCATCCTTCAGGTCTCTTCAACGTTCCAGAAATTTGGGTGTGGTTCCACTTTAAGAATTGCTCTGGAGCTAAACTCTCACCTTTCCATGGCCATCTTTCAGCCATTTTAGACCTCCACAAATCCAACATTTGGATAATCCCAGTTCTGTAGCAATCTCTTGCATCAATCCTACAAACAGATTCTTATTCGAGGCTAGCAGGTCCCAATCTTTGTAGTGCTGTTTTAGCTGTTTATACAATTCAGCCAATTTTTTTGATTCTTTTCTCCTGTTCTTTCCTCTATTCCTCTTTGTTTCCTTTTCTTCTTTCATTTCTTCCTTCAATTTTTCTCTTAGTGCCCGGCTTCCGATACCTATACTTGGGTCATTTCCATTATCATCTCTTTCAAAACAAAAAAACCTTTCTAGGTTTATTGAGGGCAAATCTGATTACCATGGGGATAAGGAGCTCGTCCATTATATCCCAAATTTTTCCCTACCCAATACATCTTTCCCTCCTTAACACAAACATCTAAAAAACTGCTGTAATTGTAGCAGGCAGAACTAACATACGGGTGTGTCACAAACACAAATTCCATCTTGTCCTTAATCCACACAGGGTGATTGCAATAGTCACAAATGTTGAAATTGCTGGGACTGGGTTTTTGCCCTGTTTGCTTTTTCATTGCCGATCCTTTTATTTCTTGAACTCTGTCCAGTGTGGCTTTCTGGCTTCGGCCAGCTGCCCAGGGTACCAAAATGTTTACAGTGAAAATAATCCTCAGGAAATCTACCTTTCTACCTTTCTCAAGGCCCCTTGGGTTGCAACCAAGGGCCGAGATGCCAGTCTTCTCGGTAGCAAAGGTAATATCTTGGGGTCTAGTCACTGGTGCTTTTAGTTTCCTTGGCACCCATAGTCCCACAAAGTTTGCTTGTTCCCTTTTAAATGCCATTTCTAGTTTTGGCTGGTTAGAAAAAGATAATTAGAATGAAAAGAACAGGGAAAAGTTTAGACCAAAACACGACAAACCTATATTTTCGAAAACTTCAGGGATGTGCCAACCATGGTAAGATTTTGCTAATTATTTTCTGCTTCAAGGGCGGGGAGATTATTATGTCGCCGCCTCCAGTAGGCACACTCGCGGCGCCAATCTGCCCCGGAATGCGCCTATGATGTGGTATATAGACTTCTTCTCCACAACAACTATCGATTACGAGACACTGGTCTATAAGATCATGAATTGTTCGTTCTCTTATTTGTGTTATAGACAATATAGCAAGAACCAATTGATCTAAGTTTTCTATTAATTCAATTACTGCTGGAAGGGTCCCGTCTCTCAGTCTCAAAGGCATCCCAAAAAAATCACTAGCAATGCGTTCTATAGTTAGCTGACTAAATATATAACCATAGCAAAACAAGCAAATCAATTGTCTTTCCCTCTCTTCCCTCTTTGTTACTTTCCACCGTGAATTAAAGCAGAGTGTACAAACAATACGCATCCAGGGATGACACTTTAAACCATGTTTACCGCACTCCCACCATTTTACTTGTCTCTGGACTCTTTCAACAACAGGTGTTATCAATCCCAATTTCTGGGAGTGCAGTTTTGTAATCAATTCTAATAGTGTTGCTGATGGGTGACCCCGGAGAAGATCTTCAATCCTTTCAGGCCATTCCCACCGATTAAGAAATTCTCTTATTCTTTTCCACTGGCATTCTTCTGGCTCCGAGCTCAAGGGAATTGCAGTCGGCAGCCACTCCAGGATGCCTAATTCATTCTTAATAAATTAGGGTTAATAAAATCAACTTAAATCCCACTACATTTTTTACAATGCTTTTGTTGCTACATACTTAAATCTTCTATAGAAAAAGGCCTACCTATTTTCAAGTCCTTCTTAATTTTACTTTTAAATCTCCTGGTGTTGAGACAATTTTCCAATTAGGTATTGGCCCTTTTACTCTTGATGCATGTGTCCAATCCCTCTCTGCTGTTCGAACTGCAGTTTCAGTGGTCAGCAGAACTAAAAATGGTCCCTCCCACCATGGTTCCAGGCTTTCTCCCTTCCAGCATTTGATTAATACATAATGTCCTGGTCGAATAGTATGGATTGGGAAATCCAGGAGAGTTGTTTGAGCTAAAACTCCTTTTTCTCTTAACTCCTTCAGACTGTTTGCAATAGTTCTTATGTATGCCTGGATGGTTCTATCCCCTACTACCAAGGGGTCCATTTTCATACCCTGAGGATAGGGCATTCCATATAACATCTCATATGGTGAGCTCCCAGTCTCAGAATGGGGCTTAGTTCTGATGTTTAATAAAGCCAAAGGAAGACACCTGGTCCAGGGTAATTTTGTTTCTATCATCAACTTAGTCAATTGTTGCTTAATAGTTTGATTCATTCTTTCAACCCCTCCCGAGCTCTCAGGATGCCATGGAGCATGATATTCCCAAGCAATTCCTAAGGCCTGAGTGAGGTCCTTAATTATCTTAGAAGTGAAATGCGTACCCTGGTCTGAATCAATAACCCTCACTAATCCAAATCTTGGAATTACATGCTCTAATAATATTTTAGCTACCGTTTGAGCCGTAGCTCGAGCTGCTGGAAATGCCTTGACCCACTGAGTTAATTGATCTATTATAACCAACAAATATTTCCACCAACCCACTTTAGGCAATTGTAAAGTCAACCTGGATATTTTCAAATGGCCTGTAGGCTGTTTTGCGTCCTCCAGAGGGAGGGCTCCTCAACACCTTTTTATTTACCTTTTGCCAGGTGAGACACCCCTGGGTAATTTGTTTTCCAATTTCAAATATCCCTATACACCCATAAAATTTTAAAAAGTGATCACAAAGGGCTCTGGTTCCCCAGTGTGTCTGTCTATGCAAGTTATCTAAGATTTGACGTGCCACTGGTTTTGGCATCATAATCCTACCGTCAGGAAGAACCCACTTTCCTTCCTTAAATGTTGCTCCTAATTTTCTTATAGCTGCCAGTTCTGCTAGCGAAAGGGAAAGTGTCTGCTGCTGAATTTCTGTTTCTTGTAAGGTCAAAATTTCAGTATCCCTTTTTCTTAAGGCTGCTCTTCTTGCTACTTCATCAGCCAGATTATTTCCTCTGACTCTAATATGCCTCCCTCTCTGGTGCCCCTTCACATGAACCACTGGTATTCTCTTCGGGCCCTTTAAAGCTTCAAGTATCTGAATTATTAACCCCTCATGTACTAACCCTTTTCCTTGAGTGTTTGTAAGTCCTCTTTCCTTCCAAATTTTTCCAAAAGTATGTACTACACTAAAAGCATATTTGGAGTGCATATAAATAGTCCCTTCTCGTCCTTTTAATATTAATAATGCATGGAGTAATGCATAAACTTCACAAGCTTGGGCTGACCAGGATGGACTAAGAAGACCAGACTCCTTTACCTCAAGCTCTTCCCCACTGATTATGGCATAACCTGATTTTCTTTTCCCACTCACTACCCGAGATGACCCATCTATTAATAATTTTTCTCCCCTTTGTAATTCTTGGTCCCCCAAATCTGGATGTATTTTTGTTTGCAATTCTATGACCTCTATGCAATCATGTACCAGCTGTTCCCCGGGCTCCCCATAAAGAAATTGAGCAGGACTCTGTACTTGTGTCACCTTTAATTCCAACTCAGGGGAGGTAATCAAGATAGCCTCGTACTTCAGTATTCGGCTATCTGTTAACCATTTTTTCAGCTTTCTGTGCTAAAATTCCCCTAATATTGTGAGGAGTGTATACTTCCAAAGGCGCCCCAAAGGTCACTTTCCGGGCCTCTTCCACTAGCAACGCGGTTGCTACCAAAGCCTGTAAACATGTTGGCCAGCCTTTACTAACTGGATCCAAATAATTTTGAATAATACCCCACTGGTTTCCGGCTTCCTGCCCAGTCTTGAGTCAGCACCCCATAGGCTGTCTGATTACTTGTATTTACAAATAACTGAAAGGGTTTTCCCAAATCAGGAAGACTTAGCACAGGAGCCTGCAATAAAGTTTCTTTAACATCTTCAAATTTTTTCTCATCCTCCCTAGTCCAGTCAAAATGGTTTGCAGACAATTTTTCATATAAAAATTTTACTTTTCCACTAAATCCTTCAATCCATTGTCTACAATAGGCCAAAAGACCTAAAAACTGCCTTATTTCTCTTTTTGATTTTGGGGGTCCCATGTTTAATATTTCTGAGACTCTCTCAGGGTCCAGCCTTTTCTTTCCTTTACTGATCCAATGACCTAAGTACCTGACTTCTGACTCCACAAACTGTAATTTGGATCTAGATATTTTCAGACCATTTTCACCTAAAAAATTCAGCAAATCAATAGTGCTCCTCCTAGTTTTTTCTTCAGTTTCCCCTGCCAATAACAAATCATACACATACTGTAACAACCTGATTCCTTCAGGCAACTCAAAAGTTTTTCAGAGATTTTCTAATGCTCTCCCAAAAAGATTAGGTGAGTCAGTAAATCCCTACTGTAATACTGTCCACCTGAGCTGTTCTCTTCTACCTGTGTCCGGATCCTCCCACTCAAAAGCAAAATAATCCCTACTGCCCTCATCCAAAGGGCAAGTCCAAAAGGCATCTTTTAAATCCACTACACTATACCACGTGTAATTAGGAGGCAACTGGCTCAACAAGGTATATGGGTTAGCCACTATTGGAAAATGTGTAATAGTTCTTTGATTTATTGCCCTTAGATCCTGAACCAGTCTGTAACTCCCATCAGGTTTCTTTACCAGTAAGATGGGAGTATTATGGGGTAACATACAGGGCTCTAATATTCCTTGCTGTATTAAATTTTCAAACACTGGTTTTAATCCCCTCCGCCCCTCTAGTGATATCGAATATTGCTTCACTCAGATTGATATTTCTGGATTTTGTATTTCAATTTTAATGGGTGGAATGTTCAGCTTCCCCACTTCACCCAAATGCCAAACCGTATCATTAATTTTCAGATTATCTTCTTCAGTTAAAGAATAAATCTTAAGTTTTCCTTCACAAGGTCTTATCTGTAAATTCAAGGCTATTATTAAGTCTCTACCTAGTAAATTATTCTCGGCCTCTGGTATCAACAATAAATCATTTACTCCAAATTTGTCATCTGTTTCAATTTGCATCCCTTTAATTACAGGAACAGAAAAAGCTTCTCCCTTAACTCCGATTACTGGAACTTGCTCACGACTTATTTTTACATCCTTGGGCTAATTTCCTAACAGTAGAATGAGAAGCTCCTGTATCCACTAAAAACATAATTTCTTCACTATGGGGGCCTATTTTTAACTTTATCAAGGGCTCTTCTGGTGGTATTTCGGTCCCCTTCATTAAACAGAGCCCCTGACCTTCCTAATCTTCCTGAAAATTTTTCTCATCTTGTTGTTTCTTCCTGCAATTTTTTTGTAGGTGCCCCTTTTTGTGACAGTAAAAACAAGTGGGTCCTGCACCCTTCAAGGCAGGGCAAGAATTTTTTAAGTGCCCTTTTCACGGCAGGAAAGACACATAGGTCCTGTGTTCCTGAAAATAGATCCTGACATCTGCTGTTTGTTTTTCCCTGTGGATTTTCCTGTATTCCAAGCTGCCTGCATTTCTTTAACTGCTGCCAGCAAAATTCTGGCATCTGCCTTCTGCTTTTCCTCATCTCTCCTTACATACACCCTTTGTGCTTCTCTCAGTAACTCCTGCAGTCCCCTGTCCTGCCAGTCTTCTAATTATTCCAGCTTCTTCCTGTCTCCACAAGACTTTGCCACAAACTGAGTTTTTAACAGAACCTGCCCTGCTGCAGTATCAGTATCTATACCTGAATACAGCTGCAAGTCTTTCTTTAATCTCTCTAACCATTCTGCCAGGGACTCATCCTTTCTCTGATGCTCACTCAAAGCTTTTCCTATGTTATGTCCCCTAGGCATTGCCCCCCAAATTCTTTGAATAATTATCCACCAGAGATCACTCATATTCTGCCTATGCTCTGCATTCTGGTTATTCTAATTTGGATCCTGCATAGGCCATTTCTGATCACTCCGCCCTTGTCCCTCACGTTCTCTGTCCCAAATCCGCATTCCTGCCTGTCTGATCAGCCGCTTTCCTGCCTGTCTGATCATCTCTCTTTCTTCTCTTGTAAACAAAATTCCCAGGATAGACTGCATCTCCACCCAGGTATATGTATTTGGTCCCAAAAACTGATCTAATTTTTCTGCCACTCCGACAGGATCCTCTATCAGTTTGTCCATCTCCTTCTTAAACTCCCTAACACCCCTGATATTTAGGGGAACACTCACATAACCAATAGGTGGTCCCTCTCCTGGATTTGCCATGGGAACCTCTCTAAGAGGGTACAACCGATTCTCCCTTTCTTCCCCTTCATCTTCATCATTTTCCTCCCCTTGCCTCCCTCTGCCTCTGCCTCTGGTTCTGTGTGCCACCGGTTCCTCTGGAATAGGGGGTGCATTTGGATTTATGGGGGGATCCTCAGGGGCCTGTGGCTGAGCTAGCTGGTTGGGTTGTCCATAAGGGGGTGGGAGATGATTTAGTGGGTCCCACGGCTCCTGCCTGTTCCTTCCAACCACCTGCCCTTTTGTTAATAACGGATATAAGGGATAACTCCCAGCTTCCTGCCTCTGAACAACAAACCTATTTCTCCCCTCTGGACTCCATAAAGCAGCATACTCACTCTCCTCCTGATTAACAGGGTCTTTTGAATTCACATATATATTTAGAGCCTGGCAAATCCAATCCTCAAACGATCCGAACTTGGGCCAATATAAATTATCTTTCCGGATCATTTCCTTTGTCCATTTGAACATGCAATACTTAATCATTTTCTGTTTACTTTTTCCCTTTTGGGATTCCCATTCATCCCAAAACTGTATCATCATCCCCAGCGGGCTGTCCTGAGGAATGCTGCTCCCCTCCTGAGAACCCCCTTCACAGTTCTCAGATACAGAATTTTTCACACAATCCACAGCCGCTGGGTCAAGGGATTTACTTTTTCCCTGACCCATCTTGGGCGGCAACAAACCAAGACATCCCCGGTACCAGGAAAATCTCAGTTTTGCACACTCACCTCATGGTTCAACTTCCCCACTCAGTACTTTGTCACACTGCCTTTTTTCCCTCTACTTGTTCCACGCCTATCTCTCCCTTTGCAATCTACTTGTTCCACTCCTATCTCTCCCTCTTTCTCAATCCATTAATCCCATCCTCTCACCATCTAATCACATACTAAATTGCCAGCTACCAACCCCAACCCCTCCAAGGAAATTGAACCTATTCAATCACTCTCCTTCTCAGTCTCCCTACTGAAGTCAATCCCTCCTGCCCAAGGACTTTCCACAGGTGCTTGGACCAGGGATCCCCTCCATCCCCCTGGGTCAAACCCTCCCGGGGTCCCCACTCGTTCACTTTTCTTTCACTTCCCTCCTTTCCCAGCCGGCTTCCTCTCGGAGGGCGCGAAAACGCGGTACCGGGAGGTCCCACTCACTTTGGGGGTCCGGGACTGCCCAGCCCCTGTCTCAGATACTCCACACGCACTCACACATGCATACAGCCGCCCCCCGACCCAAAACCTCGTGATACTCACAGCCTCCTTTTCTCATGAGGGTCTTCGTGCACAAAGAAGTTTTATACTTCTCTGGGAGAAAAGTACTTATAGGAGAGAGTATACTTATAGGAGACAGGGTACTCTGTCTCCTATAAGCCAGCACTCTGATGGGAGCCTCTTTTGCATGCTCTTAATAAATAATTTCCTTATGCGTTATTGTAATAAAAACTCTCCTTTCCCAAGAGAGAGTGGTCTAGCCTTGGGACCACTTAAAATCTGGTGGGGAGCTCCTTCCCAGAAACTATCCACCTCGCCGGAGTTAAGAGAGTCCCGGGTTCAGGCACCAAAATTGTTATGTTTGCCCAATTATCCCATCATAAAACACAAACAATATTACAGGTAGTAACAATTTTAATTGAATAGTTTAAAGAATATATAAGATTGAATACACTTGAAATACTGACAATATAATTTGATTAAAATAAGGGATAATTTGGTTCAGATAATAGCACATAAGCAAAAGATAACCGCAGGGTATGGAGTGCAGGGCTCTGGGACCCCGGCCACCTCATGTACGAGCTTGCCAAAGGAAGATTCACCCCTTATAAGACAGGTGTCAATGCCATCTCCTCCCATTTTCGATTCATCACACTTCTACCTCTGCCCTCATCACCACCTTTATGGCGCATGCTCCATCACTCCTTTTGGTGGTCGCACAAGTCTTTGGGGGTCGTCATGATGAAGGCCTCTCCTCTTCCTCTTTTGTCCTTTAATTCACCTTTGGGTTACACATGTGCACCGAGCCAGTATAATGTAACCCAAAACTAACATTCTACTACATTTTAGCATCAAAGCAATAAATCTCTTATAATTATCATTTTCCTGGGACCTAACCAGATTTTCCCTTCTTTTTGTTAATTTTTAGTAACTGTTATCTCTTGCTTTTCCTCTTGTCCTTGGACATCTGCAGGGAAGGGGGGTGGAGCTCCTCCTCTCTCTTTCTTTTTTTGGCATTTCAACTTTTAACTGCTTTATTACTTCCAAATATTAATTACTGTATCAATATTGATTACTGTATCCATCTTAATAACTGTTTCAATTTTATAAGCACGAATCAAACCTATTTACCACACAAAATAAGGAAAAGCATGAAGTACACCTAGTACTGTCTAAAGAGTGATGTTAAACACAGGCAGAATCAAATCATGTCAAACCATGCCAAGCAATTTCTGAAGCTATCTGAAGTCTCCTGGTTAGTCGCTGACTGAAAGGAATGGTAGAAACACCAGAATAAATGTAAAAAAAGACAAGATTGGCTATCACATCTTTAGTAAGTATCCATGCATAAGTGTCTTCTATTATGATATAAAGTTAGGTCAGTTCAGATCAGTGAAAGGATTCTTGCTGATTGCAGTGGGTTGGAAAATTCAAACTGGAAATAATTAACTTTGTGAAAAGATCCCAGAGAAAACATTAAACTGATCTTCATATCCTTTGTCATCAGTCTGTTTCCTGACAAGATACATGATTACAAATCACAATCATTCCTCTGCTATTAGTCATAGGTTGGTATTTTACACCACTCTTAAAACTGAATTTGCTGTTCTCCTTTCTATTCTCCTAGAAGTCACGTGAGTAGGGACAAAAGTGCTGACAGCTCACAGTGAAGAGTCAGGAAGTGCACCCCAATTGTGTGGTTTTTTGGTTTTTTATTGCTACGTCACATATGTGTGTGACCCTCTCCTTAAGTGAGTTTCACTATAACCATTCATACCTGCTAAATATCACAGTGATAGAGCAAAGGGATTCATTTGTTTCAAAAGTCAGACTCCTAAAGTCAGTGCCCTTCATAAAGCTGTGTTCCCACCAACGGAGACTTCCTCAACAAAACCTCTTGGGTTTGCCTTGAGAATTAAGAGCAGAAGTGCCAGCTGAGCATGTCTGCAGCTGCCAACATCTCCTGAAGCCCCTCATGCCTCCTAGCTGAGCTAGATTTTCATATATCTATACATCTATATATCCGTATCTCTAGATGCATCTATGTATAAATCTATCTATCTAAACAAGATGAGTGTACCTTCAACCGCAGCAGCTCATCTCCTATACCCAAGATCCCTGCCCTGCACCCCACGTCTGTAGGAGTGCATGTGTGTATGGGAGACTCTTTTTCTTCTGGAGCAGCAAATGAGGCACAACAGATCCCACAGGGTAGAGTAAATTGATCAAGATGCCCTCTTGAAGGCACCTGAACCGAGGATGAGATCTCCACCAGCTCTATAGGGAGTTTGGACACCCAGCTCCCATGGAGGCACAGGTACACGGGAAACTAAAGTACAGCCCGAAATGATTAAATCTCTAACTACAATACAGCTGGGGAAATAAGGAATGGAGGGAAATAAGGAATGCAAAGAAGATGCAAGGTATAGATGAAAGCTTTATCAAATTTGTGGACAGAATTAAAGATGCTCTGAAAAAACAGAGAGCACAGAGGTAAGTAAGGAGCTGTTATGCAAGCTTGCCATGAGTAACTCAAATGCAACACAATGCAAAACAATTCTGAGGTCTCTACCCTTGGATACAGAACCTACCTATTACATGCCCTGTTCTAAAATATTTTTATACTGTTCACCCTCTCTCTGTGTTTTCACACTTGTTCAACAAGGTTTTCTTTCTAAGAATATTAATCACAATATCCCAAAGGTTAAAAAAATGGTTGTGTATTTGTTCCCTAAGTATTTACAAAGAAACAATTTAAAAAAATCTGTATACATGCTGGATGTAAAATGCAAACAAAAAGAAACTTGAGAGTTATCCCACAAACCTTAAGAAAAAAACCCATGTATTCTGTAAAACCGAGTATTCATCTACAGAACACAAAAATGGGCACATTCTAGAAGAGAAAATTTGTACAGTGGAGAAAATTTGTACAGCAGTTCTGCACAGAACTATATGCTTTCAAGCTTTTTGCCCTTCAGGGGCAGTGCCATTCTCTGAACTGTAATGCTCTGAGCATGTTCTGCTCACCATGGCAGCTTTCTGCTCTCCCCTGGCACAGATCATCCTCCCAGCAGAGGGGGAGTGCAGCCACCACAACTCGCAGCACCTTCCCACACAGCAGGAACCTGAAGGAGAGAGATGGCTTTCACCAGCTGCTGCGGGTTCTAATACTGCCACCTCTCAGCTGCTGAAAGCCTGAATTTCTGTGTTGCAGCATGTTAGTTTATTGAGTCAAACGTTCTGTTATCTTGTGGTATGTTTAAGTGTTCCCTGAGTTATCACAGTTAGCTTCTCCCCTGTGTTATGCCCTCCTACCCAAGCGTCCCTCAAGGAATCCCTCCCTCCTTACCAGATTTTTCCATGTCTGTCAAGACAACCCGGCCCCTTTGGCCCATCCATCAGCCCAAACCCTACCCTTTGTTCCAGAAAGTTCCCTGTCCCTCACCCTATGATCCAATCCTTATCCCAACCCTCTCTCCTCCCCTTGTTCTGATTTGTTGTAGCCCTCAAAACCACACCCCGAGAGTGGCTTATTGGTTACTATATGGTGTCCACCCTCCATTTTGAAAGATTTTTAAAACCCATGCACAGGGGTGTTGGGGTTTTTTTTAACTTCTGTTGTCTTCGGCAAGTGTTTTCTGTGTACTTTTCCCCCTCCTCTCCTCATAAATTCGCTGCACTTTACACCGCAGAAAAGCCTCCTCTGTCTCCTTCACTCAGTCCTCCAGGGGTCTTTACTGTTAGGCAGCTGGCCTAGAGGTTCTGGCTCAGGCAAAACCCTAACCTAGCCAGTTCCCTACTCTTGCCATTGTCCCTGGAACATCACAGAGCTAGCCAGGGCTCTGGAGGGCAGTGACAGTGCCCCATGCCCTGGCATGTCACAGCCCCCAGAGCCACACCTGCCAGCCTACGAGCCCCAGTCCTGGTCCCCACTGTCGCCCTCAGCGGCTCCTGGGCATCCTCACCCTGAGTGCAAAGGCAGCCGCAGGAGCCCCTCTGCAGCTCTGGATCCAGGCTGCAGACAACCAAAAGCCAGCACTGAAAGGGACATGGATGGGGACTGCAGCTGGATCTTCAGTGCTCACCACCCCCTGACTATTCTCTAGGAGAACCCAAACCTCACCTGTTGCACCTTGAGTGCATTTACCCTTCTCACCCATCCTGGAACGTGGTGTTCCCACATCATACACCAGACCTTTGCAGGGAGTGACCAGCTCCTAGCTGCTTTGCTACCCTGGCCTTACTTTCTGTTACCCGTGAATGAACTTAATAGATACACTCATGAGAATCCCAGCACAACTTCTGCTTCTCAGGAGCACGTAAGCAAAAAAAATCCATTGATGACTAGTTTTTGCACAGAGAAGGAGGCGCTGACAAGCATAAGGCACAGGCAGGGCTCTGGCATAAGAAGTCCTGAGCCACAGGATTCCACCCATTGGTATTCCCAGCTCCTTCACTCATATCTTAGAGCCAGTTCTGGACGGAGGCTGCTGTTGACAGGGTAGGAAAATTTGGAGAAATAAAGGTGCAGGAGACAAGCAAAAAAAAAAAAAAAAAAAAAAAAAAAAAAACCACAAAAAAACAAGGGGGAAAACTCTTAGAAACACAGAGCATAACAGAAGTCCTTGGAGATGGTTCAATAGAAAATGGCACAAGCATAGGATTCCACCCATTGCTGTTGTCAACTGCTTTGATGATGTTTTAGAGTCAGTCCTGGACAGGGGCTGCTGCTGACAGGGTAGGAAAATTTGGAGCCGTTCCTGGAAAGAGCTCCATGCTCTGGTGTTCCCAGCTTGCTCCAGGCCCCATTCTTAGCAGCACTGAAAGAAGAGGTGAAACAAAGAGCCATTTTCTGTCCTGCCTGCAAACTCTTCTCCTTCAATGTCACTGCCAGAGATCATCCCTCTGTTAGCTGGGCGCTGTGCCTGCTGCATCCTGGTCCCTGTGTCTTCCATCAGCTGGAACTGTCCTGTACATCAGCACTCGCTGTCCCACATCATGAGCAGAGCTGTGTCAGAAGAGCAAAGATTGCATTTTTTTGGCCTTTCCAACAGACACAATGAGTTCAAATAACTTTGTTGTTTGTTCCTGCTCTCCTTTTAGATAACTCTTTTCTGCTTTAATGCAAAAGACTCTTTCCTCACATGGATGGAATGATCTGTAATTGGCAGTTGCTTCAGGCTGTCAGGCATCATGAGGCACCATGGAGTTTTCTCTTGTCTCTGATGAGGATTTGGTGAATTTTCCATGGGTCACTTAGTGGTGTCACCATGGGCTGAGCTGAGCGGCCGACTGTGCTGTCGGCAGGGGATGCATTGGGACGCCAAGGGCCTCAGGGCTGGAATTCGGGGTTGGGCGGGCTCGGAGCGCGCGGAGCCTGGGCCCGTGAGGAGCTGCTGCTGGCGCTCGCTGTGCTCAGCCCGCTGTGGCGAGCAGCCGCGGCCATGGAGACACAGGCGGGAGCTGTGGCCGAGGCCGTGGCGGGGGGTTTGCGGGCAGGGCTTTTCCGAGCCGGCCGCAATGTCCATAGCGGCAGCTCGCCGTGCCCAGGGCCGCAGCCGCAGCTCTCCCCTGGCGGCCACAGCAGCAGCCGCTCGCCTCCGAGGCTCCGGCGCTTCCCGAAGACGAGGGGCCCGGCCCCCAGCACGACCTGGAGCCCCGCAGCGAGAGGAGCCGCCGGCGCCGCAAAGGGCAGTGCAGAGGGCGCAGGTTGAGGAGGAGGACGTGAGGCTCGCTCTGGGCTGCATTGGGGCAGCTCTGCCCTCTCGGCCTTCGCCTTGAGCCCTTTGCTTCTTTTCCAGGAGCCCTGATCCCCGTCCTCGGCCAAGGGCCCCCGCAGCCCTTTCCAGGGCTGCAGGAAAAGCTCCCTCAGTCACAGAATCACTGGCTCGGAAGACAAGACACCTTCAAGATCATCGAGTCCAACCCATGCCCTAACACGTCAACTAAAGCACGGCACCGAATGCCACATCCAGGTTTCTCTGAAAGGCTTGCAGGGATGGTGAGTCCACCAGCTCCCTGCAGGGGTCTGTCCCAGGAAGAACCCAAGATAACGCTGAGGCCTTCTATCCCCTGGCGCTTGGAGCTCTGGAAGTTTGTCTTTCTGCTTAGGCAAAGGCCATGGAAAAGTACTGGGAAAAGTAGTCTGAAATAGAGTAGCCTACAGAGTTCTAAATAGATGTGCAAAGAATACAGAAAAGATAGAAAAGGAAAAAAAATGCAAAACCCAAGTGGCATCAGCAAAGATCTTGGGCATGAACACATAGATGCAGAGGATCTTCTCAGCCCTATTTCCTTGTATTCTGGGAAGCAGAGGAATCCTGCTTGAGCCTCTAGGGAGACGGGTTTGGGAGAAAAAAGTTCATTTCTTTTTTCTCGTTGGGGCAGCTCCTGTTCCTGTCACAGTTTGACGCTGGCGCAGTGCTAGCGCCCCCATGAAAATACACTCTCCCTGGTGTCTGCTGTGAGATGTGACCAGGAATAAGCAAAGCAGGCTTCCACTTAGAAATAGAGGAAAAGTTTATTAACTAAACTACAAGTAAAAATAAACACACACATAGGAAAAATGAAAACCTTGCAAAAACATTTCCTCCTCCCCCCACCAAATTTTCCAATACATTACATCTATCCCCCAAATTTCAACTCTCAGTCCATTACCACCCTTCAGACAATCAATCCTCAATTCATCAAGAGGAGAGGAGTCCTTCTTGTGCCATAGGCTTCCCCTGGAAACACTGTTGAAACCCCGTATGTTTCCATGTCACTCGTGGCACCGCCCGGAGAACATCTGCCTTCGTGACTTCTTCCCTTCGTGTCCGGTGCTCTCACCACTGAACATGGACCAGAGCTGCTTCTAGGGTTGTCCTTTTAAGGGTGCTTTGTCCCATTCCAAAAAGAGCACAGTCTCACCTTTGAGACACCTGTCCCCCCCAGATTTGTTCCCCCCCTGGGGCTGAAAGGCACCAACACTGAACACTCTCAGTTCTGGGGCACTGCCTCCCCCTGGATGCAGTCTCTGTATCACAAGGAAACATGGTTCTGTCCATGGCTATACAAGAAAAGTCCAGCAAAAAGCCACTCCATCATCTCTTCCAGTCTAAAACTCTTCTCTACTTCTCTCGTGGCCCTTTTCCTCTTATCTCATATCTCTGTCTCTCTTCTCATTCAGCTCCAGGAGGATAAGCGTTTGTAAAGTTCCCATCATCCAGTGAAAGGGTTAAAAATCTCAGGCTCTTCCTGTCCAGAACTCCCAGGCTGCCCTGCCGGGCACCTCCTTGCTGCACGCCCCCCTTATCCTTCTCGGCCGGCCATGATACCAAATTTCAAGATGGCACAGACACAGACAGGCTTTCTCTCTCTCTCTCTCTCTCTTTCTCTGTCTTTCTCTCTGTCTCTCTCTCTACGGGGGGGGGGGGGGTTGGCTGCCTGATGCCTCTTGGTGCTCCTCCACCCTTCCATCCTACAAGGGCCTCTTCATCTCCCCTCTCTGTCCAAGTCCCTACCTCACCTGGCTGCATGACTTCTCCCTTCCTGCTGCCCAGCCGGCAGTAGCTGGGACGTGGCGGGGGGAGAGATCCAAAATCCTTCCCACCAGAAACCCAAGAAAACTTCTCCCCTGAGAGCTCTGATTTTTAACCCCTGTGTTCTCAGAGGCGTATCCAATGCCCCAGTGGCCAAACCAGGTGCCAATATTAAAATGTGAACACCTATTGGTGGCCGCAGCATATCCCAGAAAACCTACTTCCTGTCAAACCACGACACCAACATCAGCTGAGCCTCTCTCCAGCCTGATGCCTCTTCTGATTGTTGCAGCAAAACAATTGATGGCAGACAGAAGACACTGACACTTGCAAAGACATGACTTCTTCCAGTGCCAGCTGTGAGTGGGAGTCAGAAGAAAAACTCCAGAAAGCACAACTCTATTGGAAGATTCCGTTCCTTTTCATTCCATAAACAAGCTCCACATCCACTTCTGAATTGTTAGTTATTTGTTAAAGATGGGAAGTACTCTCATGATTTTTTAGATGCGGTTTGGAAGTGAATAAGGCTCTCCTTCATTCACACACTCCAGACCAAAGTGCCTTTGGAATATTACCCACTGGGCAGGTTTTGCCCAGCCATGGCACTTGTGGATATAAGAATGCAAGGGCAATGGTATTTGCAGCCAAAACCCAACAAAGCTTGGCTCAGCCCAAACATTCCTGGGGAGATAGAGGCCTCCAGCTGTTCCTAGAAATCAGCAGAGTTCCAGCCAAATGGTTCTAAGTGCAATCTCTTTGCCTGGATCAGAGCCTTGCTCAGCTGAAGAAGCAGAAAGATCAGCAAGGAGTTCCCAAAGGCCCATCACATCATTTTTATTTTGCTCAACTTCTGTAAGTTTGCAACTAAATGTGTGTTTGCAGTTGAGCTAATGAGAGGAGGGGAAAAAAGAGTAAAAAAAGGCTTTATGGCAGCGCCAGGACATTCCACAAGAGGAATCACTGGTGTGCATTTCATGGACCTCTCTCAATCCTATAAAAGTATTGTAGCCCTGATTTAAAATAGGCCAGTATGAACCAACTTGGAGAGACAGAGACTAAAATGGCTTATGGGTTTTTTTTTTAAGAGTGAGGAAAACTACCCAAAGGGTGTTGGTTTGTGACATTTTAAAATACTTCAAAATTACCAATTGCAATAAATCAAGAGTTAAAACAGAAGTGTTTTGGTATAGGAATAATTAGAAACACAAAAATGTGAAGAGATGAGCGCATGTTTTCATAAAAATAATGAAATTATAGACAAAAAAATACATGCCCTGAACTACAATACAAAGGCAGGCAGAACTGTACTTGAGTTATCTCTTTTTACATTGCTGGAGTGTTTTCCTTGTGAAGTGGAGCTCTAGGGTATTGCTGAAGAAAAGTGACACAAGCAGGCCGGGGCAGCGTGCCGTGCTCCGTGCAGAGGCTGCCAGGGGCTGCCCGAAGAGCGCCCTGCTGCAGCCAGAGCCCTCCTGGCCTGGG
>VZSU01000427.1:77078-92793 GCA_013398715.1 Nesospiza acunhae | reverse complement strand
AAGAGAATCAAAGGCTGTCGGTGGAGAACACCAGGCCAGCACTGCCGCAGCCTGTCCTGCCCTGCCCCGCCTTCAGCGCCCTGCGGAACCATGTGGCATCCTGGGCAAGGAACAGCAGCTGACGTATGCCTGTGACTCAGAGGCTCCTGAGAGCTGGCGTGTAACTGGGAAAAGCCAGGGAACTGCCCCAGCCCTGGCTCTGCCCTCTCCAAGCTGTGGCAGCAGTGCAGACTCTCTGCACAACCACCTCCAGTGCCCACAGTCCACTTGGTTCCCTTGCCTGCCTGGGGGACACCCTTTCTCTCAGGGTGCCACAGCTCCATGGCTACACTTGGGGGAACAGGTGAGCACAGCTTGGGCAGAAGAAGAGGTCACTGCACAACCACCTCCAGTGCCCACAGTCCACTTGGTCCCCTTGCCTGCCCGGGGAAGCCCTCTCTCTCAGGGTGCCACTGTCGGGGTGCCAAACGAATGCCCTGCTAGCGCCACAGCCCACCGCAGCTGTTTCTGACAGCTGTATGGCTGTCCGGCTTCAGCCGCACTTCCAACTGTGTGACTGAGCCCTTCCTGGCTGATGGGGAAGGTGGCCTCAGCCTGTGTCTGGAAACTGTGCAATGCCTGGCTCCGACGACCCGAATCGCTGGAAAGATGGCAAGAAGGCAAGGCAGGTCTCAGCAGCGGGGGGGTTTATTGAAGGGTGGGGGGGGGTACAGGCACAGAGGGAGGCTGCAGGGATCTGCCCCGAGGGTGGGGACTGGGACAACTTATAAAAGGTGGCTATGGGGAGGTACACCCCTGCCCCTAAGCCAATAACTTAATAACTTAACATGATAAACATAACAAAATACCAATCGGGGACACAGTAGGGGAGGGATTATAAGTTCCTGCCCAATCGCCCTCTGCCCAGGGTGGAAGATTCTGGCATTTGGGAAGGGGGCAGAGGGTGACAGGCAGGTGGGTTGGCATAGAAACTGAGGAGGGGATTGAGGAGTGACATAAAATTTGCAACAAAAAGGCGGGAGTAACTAGGCAACTGAATGATAGACTGGGGCAGACTGGAGAAGAACTGGTGAGGGGGAACTTGGGACCAGCGCCATTTTAAATACATTGAACAAAACTTGAATTAACATTAAAACACACAGAAACACCCAACAGTGAGCCCAACCATGAAACCAAACAGCATGCGCTGCAACACCACAGCTCCATGGCCACACTTGGGGGAACAAGTGAGCACAGCTTGGGCAGAAGAAGAGGTCACCTTTTCTTCCCAAAGTCACATGGCGAGAGGTCAAGTACTTGTCTGTCGCTGGACAGGGCCGGGGCAGGCTCTTGCTTGGGATCAACGGCACTCTTGACTGCTTGTTCCTTGTCATAACCTCTCTACATGTTGCAACCATGTCACCAGCTCACAGCGGGTGTCACTGCACTGCCACCAGCACCAGTTTTGGGGAGCTGGCAGTCACTCAAAGCAGCCCTACACCCCACATCCCTGGAATGGTGCATCTGACCAAGAAGATAATGACAGAGCTGTCAGTTCTGAGAAGGATGTTGTCGCTTTTGACATCTTGGTGGATCATGTGGTTTGAGTGAAGAAAATCTAGTCCTTGCAGGCACAGCGAGAGAAAACAGAAAGAGGAGGGCAAAAAATTGATGATGTGAGTTCATCACAGAAGAAAGTAAGCAAAGACTCTCAAAGATTCCATCTCCAGGGGAATGGGGAGTAATGGCAGAACACAGTGCCATTGAGAGGAAGAGCTGCCTCACCCGCTGCCGGTATCTTCCAGTTCAGTGAATTTCATGGTGGGATTTTCCTTCTTCACTATTTTCCCTGAGGGGAACAAAATGCAAGATGCTGACTTTAAAGCAGAGATGCCAGCTTCCAGGAGATGCAAAAGGCAGCCCCACTCTCTGGGGCTCTGAGTCCTTTGTGCTCAGCTGGGTAACAACCACAACAGCAACAGGACAGGCAGCCCTGCAGTGCAGATGGCTGGCACAGAGACTGATTTTGTACAGTCCTTTGAAGAGTTCTCTTGACAGGAAACAAAGCACAGGTACATGCATCTCACACTTTTGAGAGACAAGGAGATCTTCCAGGTCCCGTTCTTGGTGAAGGCAAGACCTCGGCAGCATGGAGATAGATGTCTCTGACAGTGCCTTTTGAGCACACTCACAAATTCTGAGCAGCACTGAGAGATGGGATCATCTATCCCCAGTGTGTGAACATGTTTGCAGGTGGCCTGACTTCACACTGGATAGACATTCCACCAGAAAAACACCTGGCCTATGGCTGTGCAGGAGTATCTGTGGTTGGGCTCATCCGCTGCCAATATGTTCCAGTTTGGTGTATATCATCATGTGCTGGGGTGCGAAGTCCAAGCCCAGGCTAGCTGCAGCACCAGCCAGCAGTCTGGCATGACTGCAGCTGTGGCAGCAGAGCAACGGCTCCGGAGTGGAGACTGGCTCCGGCAAGCTGCTGCCTAGGATGACCTCCCCACGTCAGTGGTGAGGAGGCTTCGCCCTTGGCCAAAGGCTAGAAGCAGCTCCAGCTAAGTGCCAAGAAAGACAGAAGTCCGACAGTTGTCCGCAGCAGGGAAAGGATTTATTGGGTAAACCAGGAACGCCGCAAGCAACTGAACCCGAGGGGTGGGATAACACAAGGTTTTAAGGGACCCCAAGAAGGTGGAGTCATCCACCTCCGGGCAAATCATAATACAGAGAACTAAGATAGACATAACATAATAACAAATGAGGAGTCAGTTGGGGAGGTGAAGCAACTTCTGGTCCAATCACCCTCTGCCCTGAGTAGAAGGTTCTAGGGAAAGGGCAGGGGTGGAGAGTGACAGAGAGGACTGTTGCTAGGGGAACATGGGAGGGGTTAAGGAGAAACCATGACAACAAGGGAGGGGACAATAAACTGAAATAAAAATGGATACAGGGGTGGCAGGAGTTGCCATAACAACCAGGAGACTGACAGCGGCTGTGGCGGGAAAGGGAGCCTAAGGCAGAACCATTTGAACTTAAGAACAGCGGGATAGCAGAACATGCCAACTAAATATAACTTGAACAAAGTACATAACTTGGAAGAGAAAAGCGGGCATACTGCAACAGAAGATCACTATTTAAGCATTCAGTAAAGGGTCAAGTTAGTCAAATCTTTTCAGGAGAAAATTTAGAAAGAAAGAAGCTTTCCCTGAATTCTGGGAACAGCTGCAGAGTATTTAGAGGGTCTTCCAAGAAGGTCTGCCAGTTTACATTTTCAAAGGTGTCTTGCTTGTCTCAGCAAACTGAGGAAATGACAGACTCTGCTGCCACAGACTCTTCATGGAGAGAAGGGTACCTCTGCATGTTCCCTTGCAAATGCTGCCCCTGTGGCTACTGACATCCCCTTTTTAGTTGAACCTGTTGTTAAGAATAAGATGCTTGACTAGGCCAATATTCAGCAGCAATCAATTTATTTAATATGGTAAAATATGAGCAATACAGCGCTGGGTACAGTGGGGGAAGTTTTCCCTCAAATTGCACGCCACTAATTGAGGCTTACAGGTATTTATAGGGGTACTCATCAGCTTTTTCAGCACTTTCTGTTTCCAATTTTTACTCATCAGCAATTTTTATTCCAAATTATTACATCACAATTCTATACAATACTGTGATTTTAGTTTCTCTCAGGATGTGTCTCTTAAAGTAGTATTCTCAGATGGTGGTGGTCCAGTTTCCGAAAGAAGAAAGAGGAATCTCATCTGGTGGAGTCCAGCTCCCCAGATGCAGGTCCATGTTTTAATTGCAGAGACTATAAATCTAGTAACAGGG
The DNA here is from genome assembly GCA_013398715.1 of Nesospiza acunhae. Taxonomy (NCBI): domain Eukaryota; kingdom Metazoa; phylum Chordata; class Aves; order Passeriformes; family Thraupidae; genus Nesospiza; species Nesospiza acunhae. The sequence goes on along the minus strand of VZSU01000427.1, from coordinate 88,983 downwards.
ATGTCCAGCTTCCTTTGGTTGAAACCATAAATCCTTGAAGTGATGTTCATCTTCTTTCTCGAGCTGTTTTTCTCTGCTTCAATAGGATGTGAGATATGTATATTTCCTTATATATATTCCAAAGCTATAGTTTCAAGGATGCAAGTAACATTCTAAAATTATACTTCAAAAGGTTATTCTTGCAGAGCTCTTTATCGATTAACTACAAGCAAAAAGCAACATCCTTAACACTTTAATTCCAATGCTTCTAAATCAACCAGGGTTAATCGCAAACAAAATATAGGTTCAAAAGCCTTTTTCCATGCTTTATTTTCCTCAGTTATTATTAGAATTCACAGCTCTTCCACTGTCGGTGTCCACACATTTTGCACTCACAAATACAGACGTCGCCTGTTTGTACCTGACACGAAACACAGCTTTGTATTTCACGCTGTTGACAGGAGCTTTACCAAACCAGGGGTATCTTAATGCTCTTTTTGTTTAAAAATCAGAAATTCAATCATTAAGAAAAAGCAGGAAGACATACAAAAGCCATTGTTTTGGTTACACCCAGGGAAAACCTCTACTTACGTGACAAGTGAGTCACAAAATAGGCAGAATAAGTAATGCCATATACAACAAAAAGTGCTGGAGCAATTAGCTCAATCATTGTAGCACTGCTCTGCAAGTTTGCAGGCTGTGCTTCAAAATCAGAAAAAGCAAGGCTTCTGTCAGTGTGCAAGTGCCCACCAACAAATGCCTCAAGCAGGAGGATGCTGCTGCTCTGAGCAAGGCCTAGGGCTGCACTGACACTCAAGCCTTCCGTGCACCAAGGCAACCTTCTGATGTCACCACGACGAGGTGAAAACCATGCCTCGACATGACAAAGCAAACGCTCCATGTTGGTCTGTGAATTTATGCCAAGCAATAACTGACCTTCCCTACAGCAAACAGAAAATAGCCTGGGAAGTTCTCCTCTGTCACAAAGCAGCACAAATTCCCCTGGTGGGCCAAAGCCTGTTTTTCATGGGATCCAAGAGGAACTCCAAGAGTGCACGAAGCACCTACAGCCTGGACCCCAACTGAGCACTCAGATGGGACCCAAGCAAAGGAAACCAGACCAAGAAAATGGCCCACAGCATTGCACGCTTGAGAAAAGATTCTCACTTTTACCTTGCTAAAGGTTTATTAAACCTTAACAAAGGATTGAATAAGGAAAAATAGCAGTAATTGGGGGAATACAGGGTTCAGCACTCCTGTTAAAGCTAAAGGAATTCACAAGACTGAGTCTTGTTTGTTACACTTAACGCCTCTGCTTCCTTTTCTGGGAATCAAACACAAGTGTTTCATCAATACACCCTGCAAGTGCTCTTGCTGAATGAAGCCACATTGCTGTGTCAATAAAGCAGCTGGGACTCAGTTTCTTTGTGCAGGAAAGGACATTTCTTTATTCACATAACTCATTTTTACACTGTTTTCACAGACCTCATGTTCAACTCCAACTGACTGGTAGTTTCCCTTGCCACACAATTCATTGCTTAGAAGGTGTTTTGGTGTGGACATGCTAAGACTCTCTTTTTAAGACTCACTCAGGTGATTACATTTTTCTTTCATGGACGCTTGCTGGAGTGCTGGAGAAAGGAAAGCCCGGCTAGAGACCACAGACCCCAGCAGCTGTTCAGAGACAGGTGCCCTGAGCCCTCTCCGGCGGAGGGGAGAGGCTGCCTCAGAGGCTCGATCCAGCGAACAGGAGCAATCCAGGGAGCGCCAGCAAAAGCGTGCGGAGAAATGATGTTCAGGAGGCAGTTACTTTTCCTGCAGCAGGGGGATTTATTTGAGGAAAGAGAGGTACAGAGTCCAAGGGAGGCTGAGGAAAAGCAACCGAGGGGAGGGGTCTGAACATAACTTATGAAGGGTCGTCAGGGGGAGGATTCTCTTGCCCCTGAACCAATGGCAAAACAAACACATTTGATGAACATACAGAACCAACAAATCAGGAGGGAGCATGGGAGGGGACACCAAAGGAGGCCCAATCACCTGGGCTTCTAGCAAGACCTTTCTAGAAAGGAGGAATGGTCTGGAGGTGATGGACTGAATATCAATTACTCAAATGGGGAGGGGAAAGAGGAGATAATGATCAAAACAATGAGGGGTTAACACAATTGACATAAAAATTGCAACAAAAAGGTGGGAGAAACCATAGCAACACATGACAGGCAGGGGAAAGCCCGGGGAAATGGGGGAGGGGAACCTGAGGCAGGCGCCATCTTATACAATATGATTAAATATAAAACTAACATTTTAACTTCGCACAATACTAAACTTTCAAAATTTGCCCAAGCGCTCACAGCTGCAGCCACGCGCTGCCACAGACGCTCATGGGACAGATTTCTTGTTTATTACAGATGCAAACAGTTTTCTTAGATTAAAGATGCAAACACTTTTTTTAGCACAATAGCTCGTTGTGCTAACTGCACCCATGACTATTCCCATGGGAAGTTAGCTGGCTGCACGTAGAAGACATAACAGGCCAGCTGGGAATTTACCATAGCAAGGCCTGATTTTATAAGGCCTTTCTTTTCTAATCCCCCTACCTGTGTGCAACACATTATGACTTTCTTTCAGAAATTAATGAAGAAAACACAAATTGCCTACTGCAACCCTTCTTCCCCCTTCCAAATCAGTTCACTACTCAAGCACAAGCCACAGGCACATCCCTGATTCCCTCTCTCCCAGCAGTTCAGAGCTGCTTTCGGAATTGTGGGAACTGAAATCGTAGATCAAGGACCTCCTTCCTGCAAGCCCTCTGCCGGGGCTCTGCTGGGGCTCCAGCCCGGCCAAGGCCGGGCCCACTCGCGCCTCACAGGCACTGACAGCTCTGCACCACAGGAGACCTTCCCGAGCTGCTGCGGTGTATGGCTTCTGACTGGCCTGGTAGGCTCCACACTGCCAACCGCGACGTCTTTTTGGGCCGACCGTGTGGCCACTTCAGCCTCTGCTCCGGACGCGGGAGCAACCGAAGCGACGGTCGGCTTCCAGGGCTCTCCCCACGGGGAGGGTGGGGATGGCAGCCCCGACGAAAGAACCGGACCGAAGACCGCAAAGGTGGCAGGACAATGAGGCGCAGGAAGCAGCAGTTTGAAGCAGCGAGAACAAGGTTTATTGGGGAAAGGGTACTGGGAGTGAGGGAGGCTGCAGCAAACTGCCACTGGGCATGGCATTGTGCAGAACTTGTATAACATCACAAAGAAGGAGGTGCCCGGACAATCCAACTAATAACATAACGGGACAAGATGAAGAGCATGAGACTGGGACCAATAAAGAACAACTTAGGGAGTGGCTTCCCCATCTGCCCCAATCACCCCCTGCCCCTGGCCGAAGTTTCTGGACCTTGGGAGTGGGCAGAGGATGACAGGCAGATGGGTCACCATGACAATGAGGGAGGGGAAACCAAGATAATGAGAAAAACAAGGAGGGGTTGACCAAACAGATACAAAAAGGCGGGAGTAACCAAGGATACAGAATGATTGGCAGGAAACTGCAGCAGGGGGAAACCTGAGACAAACCTTTGTAAAATATATAAAACCATTTCCAACCGTACAGAATAAAACTTATAAAACATGTAAAAACCACCCAACAACACCGAGCCCCCTCTCTGATCTTTCTGCTTTCTCACTTGAGCAAGGCTCTCCATCCGCCAAAGAGATTGCATTTAGGGATACAAATCCAAGTGGCAGGAACCCAAATGCTCTTGAGTCACAGCTCAGTGCCTGCATCTGCACAGGATGTCTTTGCTGCCCCATTCTTCCCTTGCTTTTTCCTGCAAATGCCATTGCCCTTTCTGCTTTAACTAGAAATATCACTGCTAGGCAAAAACCAGCCATGGGCTGTGGTGGTGTTCACAGGACCAGGGAAAAGATGAGAATCTGACTCCATGTTTCTAAAGGCTGATTTATTATTTTATGATGTATATTATATTAAAACTATACTAAAAGAGTAGAAGAAAGGATTTCATCAGAAGGCTTGCAAACAAAAGGAAAAGAATGGAATGACAAGGGGTCAGAAGAAGGGGGATCTTCCAAATTGAGTTGATGTTTCAGAAACTTTATTTAATTACGATCCTAATCTATAATCCTATTCTACAAAACACTTCTACAATCCTATTCTAGAATCCTACTCTACAAAACTCTTCAACAATCCTACTCTACAATCCTATTCAAAATTGGCTATGAAGATAACATCTTGACACGATTGATATGTTCTCATCTCCTACTTCCTCTTCTTGACTGAGTTGATGAGTAGTGCCAGGATGGATCCTGGCTTGGCTGAACGCACAAATGGATGCTGTCCACAGGAAAAAAAAAAAACAAAAAAAACCAAAAAAACAAAGTACATTGAACCATGACTTTCCAAGCTTAGTGCTTTGCAGCCTCAATCAGGATTCCTCTAGTTCCTAGAAAGACCCAGAAAGTACAACAATGGGACAATCTGTTCCCCAGTTGTCATGTGTAGGAACTTGCCATCACAGGCAAAGGTGGCCCAGAATCCCACTCATCTGTTTATTGTGATATCGTCATCTTATGGGGATTTTTGCCCTGCCAGTGCTCTACAAATGGTGCTTTCTGTCCCTGGCATTTCTTCCTTTCAGGAAACTCCAATGACTCACATAGGTCCCTGCCTTTGCAAGACAGGCCCTATGCTGATTTCCACAGGGAGACAGAGCAGTGTCTGCCTTTCCATGCCCTGGCCCTCGTGTGCTGGATGGCACCTTCCTTCCCAGCAGGGCCAGCCCAGTGGCACTGGGCCCTGCAGTTCCCTCTCTGCCACACAAGCTGGCAGTAACCCTGGCGCAGTTCCCGTCTGCTTGAGCGTGCCAGGCAGCAGATGGGGCTGGGACAAGTCCCTCCCAGCTGTCCCTGTTTGTGTGGCAGAAACCTCTAAGGGTGGGCTGGGGGCACAAACCAGGGCCCCTCAGATGCTCACAGTGAGCCCCCCACAGCCCCTCCTGCCCACAGCCAATTCTCAGGAAATGCAGAGAGAAGGGGAATTGCTCAATTTAGTGAAGAGCGGGCCCCAGGGAGACTTTATTGCCACTTTCCACAAGACTTGTCCACAAGACTTCAGAGTGGTTTTGAAGAAAGTGGTGGACAGGTTTTTTTTACAGGGCCAATTAGAATAGAATGTGGGCAAATATTTTTAAACACAAAGGAGATTTAATCAGAGTGGGTCTAAGGAAGAACTTGGTGACTTGGAGCATGGTGCCACGCTGGCTCAAGTTGTCCCAAGAGCTAGTAGGTGCCCTGTCCCTAGAAACATTCCAGGTCAAGTGGCAAAGGGCTCTGAAAAACCTGATCTCTTTAAAGATGCCCCTGCTCATTGCAGGACACTTGGACCAGAGGACCTTCACAGGGCCCTGCCAGCCCAGCCCAGTCTAGGATTCCTCACCATTTTCATTTGAAGAGCAGCAAAGGTGGAGGTGAGGAGGAAGGGGGCTCCTCTGATGCCTTGGATTGAGTGGAGGAGGACCCCATCCCTTGGACCCTGTTTCACCTGCAGCCCCTTCACATTTTACCTTCATGAGCTCCTTAGCAGACCAGCGTTGGGCCTCGTCTGTCTGCAGGCAGCGGCTCAGGAAGTCACACAGGCAAGGCGAGAGGTGCTTGGCCTGTCGCAGCTTTGGGGTCCCTACTGTGGCTATCAGGCGTTTAACCTGGATAAAAAGGAAACATGAGGCTCCACCTGCTGCTTTCACATCTCTAGATGCTCTCCTAGATCCCTTTGTTTAACCTCTGTTCTGCAGTGGCAGTTACTGCCCTGGCAGAGACCCAGAGATTACTTTACCAACCAAAAACCCAAACCCCGATGCAGCCACAGCTTTTCCACCATGCCGCAGATCTTGCCTTGGCAGTTGATTCCATTGACTGACCTAGTTAGTGGGAACTACATCAACAAAAGCACGTTTGCTTCTCTGAGGATTCACACCAGCTTGACAGGCTTTTTTTTTGGAAGAGGGACTTTGCTATACTAACTAATTTCAAGGATTAGTACATGAAAATCTTCTCTCAGTGCTTGTTGGTCCCTTAAGCTCAGCTGCCATAGAACAAAACTCATCAAGCTTTTTGTGCTGTTCTTGAAAACAATGGTAGTTGGAAGAAAAGAAAGGAAATCCATCAGTTAATCCCCAAGTGAGGAAACAAACATTTACAATCTCATCTTCAACACAGACACATCAAGATGCCTGCACAAATGTATTGGGATGAAAATGCCTGCTTGGGCACACAGGAGCCACTTGCAGCTCTGTCTCTCAGCAGTCTGAAAATTTCAGCTTCCCATTTTTCAGCAAAAGAAAAATTGTCATGGTCAGAAGAAGGAGAGGTGCCAACCTTGTGGTCACCCTCTGCTCATTTGGCTACTCAAGTCAATACGTTAAAGGTAGGCCCGTCCCAGAAAGTGCCAGGAAACACTGGGAGGTTTTGGCAGGCTCTCCACATCACCAGGCTCTGGCTTGGTCACGTGGAGAATGTGGCTTGGGCTAGGAGAGAAACACCCTCACTAAATGTTTCAGCAACAGTGCACAAGAAGCAGAAGAGACTCTGTGGCCTTTACACCCTCATGCCCAAGTTTCAGGCATGTTTCCCAGTGAGAAGAAACTGCAGAGTGGGTTAGGTTCCTCTGTAAGAATCACAGCTTTAGAAACTTTGTTGGGTTTGGGTTTCCTTCCTTCATTTCTGGAAAGATAACAGCAGTTCTGAGGTTCTTGTTTCCTGTTACTGGTCCCATCTACATAGGCAAAAAGCTGGAACCACTTATAATCCAAAGCAAAGTGTTGCCTGAGAATGGAGTTTGTTTGCATGTGGTAAGGCTTGAGTTCCCCCACTGATGCAACCACAACTAGAGCAGATGCTGATGTGCTGCAGGGACATTTTCAGGAGGCAGCCTTGGTGGAAGCAGTTCCCGCTGATAGCAATGGGATTTTGTCCAATGTCCAACACAGGACCTGGGACAGGCGAGAAAGACAGCGGGATCAGTGAATATTTGCTTCTTACCGAGGCAGGACTTTGGTTGCAGTAAGGAGGTTCTTGATCTACCATTTCGATGCCCACAATTCCAAAAGACCATATATCCACTTTGGGGCCATATGGTTGATCCTTCACCATTTCAGGTGCCATCCACCAAATAGTCCCGGCTATCACGTGCTTTCTATTCTTCTCAGGGGTGAGCTGAGTAGAGAGGCCAAAATCAGCTGAGGAGAAAACAAAAGACTGGTTTTATTTTAATTCTGTGCAATTAGGAAAGCAAGCAAAAGAATTCCCCAGCAGAAGTTTGAAAATGTGCTGTTGAATCTCCTGGCATTGGCGACTTAAAAAATCCACCCATTTTTACACTGCCTCCAGCAGTGGCTTTTGTTCTTTGGAAGATTTAGACTTGTAGCTCCCTCTCTATGGAAGGGACACACACAGAGCACAGCCACTCTTGACTGCCTGTTCCTTGTCATATCTCTGTGCACGTTGCAACTGTGCCCTCAGCTCACAGCAGGTGTCCCTGCACTGCCACCAGCACCATTTCTGGGGAGCTGGCTGTCACTCAAAGCAGCCCTAAAGCCCACATCCCTGGAATACTGCACCTGACCAAGAATATACTGACCCAACTTGACAGAGCCGTTGGTTCTGAGAAGGATGTTGTCACTCTTCACATCTCGGTGGATCACGTGGTTTGAATGAAGAAAATCCAGTCCTTGAAGGCACTGAGAGAGAAAAGAGAAAGAGGAGGGGAAAAAAAAAGTGATGGGATTTCCTCACACCAGAAAGTTAAAAAAGAATGTAAAAGATTCCCTTTCCCCAGGGGAATGGGGAGTAATGGCAGAACACAGTGCCATTGAGAGGAAGAGCTTGCTGCTCCAACACTTGCAGAGCAGGCCCTTTCTGAGGGACGGCATGTCAGCTTTTGAAAGAGCACCAGCACCTGCTCTTGAGGCTGTCCCCTGCAAACCAGCCAGGATGAGTGCTGCTGCAGTGGATGTGCTCAGAAGCAAAGAACATTTGGGCTGCACTCCTATCCTTTTCAGCTGAGGACTGAGAGAAATGAGTCTCTCTCTTTTTTCCTTTGCTGTTTGTTTCAAATCCTGCCACCAGCACCTTTGCTTTCACAGGCAAGGAATGCAGTGAAGACAGGCAAAAGTTTAGCGAGGCAAGATGGACAACAGCAAATACAAGAGGCAGAGCGAGAGTCTAAAAGCAGGAGATAAGAGTACAAGAACTGAATACAGGGAGTGCAGGGGCACTGGCAGGCATTTCACTTGAAGTGTTTTTACTTGCCCATAGCATACCAGCCACACAGAAACAAAGCTTGGCACATGAAACCTCTTGTGGTCTGAGCCCCTGTTTCCCAGACAATCCTGCCCAAGCCCTCAGAAACACAGATGGGATTGCTGACCTCCCGACTGATGGCTGCCATCTCGACTTCAGACAGGTACGTCTTGCTGATGACATCACTCAGGGTGCCTCCGTCCATGTACTCCATAACTAGCCAGAGTTCCTCACCCAGAAGGTAGCTGAAAGAAGCAAACAAGGGTGTAGTGAAAAACATGCATGGGTACCTTGATTTTTTACTTCCGGGTTTCTTTTTTCCAGGTTCCTTTGTGACTAGGAGAGAATCAAAGGAATAGACAATCTGCAATCTGTGCAGTCTGGAGGAGAAAGGCACAGCTGTGAAAAAGGAGATGTCCTAGACGGCCAGCAAGTGAAAAATGCAGCTTAGTAACAGCCCAGATAAAAAACCCTTCAGGCATGGTGTTTCTGGAAATATGCACCTAGTCTTCCTGGCATGCACAGCAATGGCAAAGAGCGGCAACGATCTAAGGGAAATCCACTTTAGGATGGTTCATCAGCATTTAAGAAACTTTAGAAAATCTATTCCAAAAAAATGTGGAGGCAGTGTACTTTGAGGCTATTGACTTAGGAAGATACAGCTGATCCAGGTTTTGAATAATTTTGGAATAATTTTCAAATTAGGTGTGCCAGGGAATACTCATGCAGACAAGATGCGCTCTCTTCTCATCCATTGGAGATGAATGGAGAAATACGAATAAATAAAAATTAACAGCTCTACTTTCTACCACTGACCAAAGTCTCATGTTTGCTGTATGTAAACGCCCATTGATGGGTTAAGACCAAGACCTTCTCTGCTCCTTTGAGGACCAGTTACAGGACACTTGGGGACACTGATGTTTTGCCTTGTCCCCTTGGTAACAGTGGTGTGTCAGTGATCACCCACAAACCTCTGACCACACTCTCTGCTGCTTTGTTTGGGATTCAGAAGAAGTAATCCATGCCTTAATACTGTGTGGATACATCTTGCAAGGGCTATGGGTGGGTCTTAGGGCTTTTAGGGCACCTTGCAGATCTCTCCCTATGTGCAGTTCCCAAGTGCAGCACTGCAGGTGGCTAAGGAGCTGCCAGTAACTTTGATTTGCTGGCAGCCAGAAATGAGAATTCAGGACTCTGAAGCTGTAGCCCCAAAGAGCAGTGAGGTGCTCTAAGGCACCACATTTGTTTTAGCAATGGAGAGCGAGTGAGCGCGTCCTTCTCTGAAAGGAACCGCTGCCCTGCGTGCCTTCCTTCCGGCAGCTGAGGAGGACAAAGACTGTCCCAGATGTATTTTGCAGGCTGGCACCAGTCTGTGCTTCCTGTGCCTTTTCAGCACAGCTCTACCCAAAGCTCCAGCCACAGCTCACACCAGAGGGGAAAGCCCTTCAAGAGCAGCAGAGTCTGCGGGGCCTGTTGACATTTACCTCTCCTCCTGTGGCATTGTTGAGTGCTCTGACCACATGTCCAAAAGTCCTAGAAACAAAACAGAAGCAGAGAAAGGAGAAGCTGTTTAGGTCCTAGAGTGAAAGCCAGCCCACACAGGAGATCTCTTCTGGAAGTGTCAAAACCTGCAGGATGCAGGAGGGCTCTGCCAGAAGGCAGATGATGCATTTTCCTCTCAAGTGCATGGGCACTGGGCCTGTTCCTGAAGCACTGGGCTTCAACTTCTAAAGGGAGTTTATTCTTTCCTCTTGGGTTTCACTTTCTAAACTGTGTGGTTCCTATCCTGACCACAGAGTATTTCCTTCTGCAAACCAGGGGAAAGAAATGTTCCTTGCAACTCTTGTCTCACAGCTTTGATAGGGGTTAGGTTGCTCTTTCAGGCAAGCAAGATTCTTCTTTTTTCATTAGTGCGCCAGTATGATTTTGAGACATACAAAAATGCTAAAGAAATTAACACAGAGCGTTCCCACACTTGAGAGACAAGGAGATCTCCCAGATCCTGTTCCTTGATGTGCAGGCAAGACCTTGGCAGCATACAGATGTCTATGACAATGCCTTCTGAGCACACTCACAAATTCTGAGCAGCACTGAGAGATGGGATCATCTATCCCCAGTGTGTGAACATGTTTGTAGCTTGCCTGACTTCATGCTGGATAGACATTCCACCAGAAAAACAACTGGCCCATGGCTGTGCAGGAGTAACTGCGGTTGGACTCACCCGCTGCCAATATGTTCCTTTTCCGTGTATTTCGTCACAGGATTTTCCATGGGGTTCACCATTCTCCCTGAGGGAAACAAAATGCAGGATGCTGACTTTAAAGCAGAGATCCCAGCTTCCAGGAGATACAAAAGGCAGCCCCAGTGTCTGGGGCTCTGAGCCCTTTGTGGTCAGCTGGGTAACAACAACAACCACAACAGCAACAGGACAGGCAGCCCTGCAGTGCAGGTGGGTGGCACAGAGACTGATTTTATGCAGTCCTTTGAGGAATTCTCTTGACAGGAAACAAAGCACGGGGAGGTGCATTCCCAGGAGAGAAGGACATCTTCCCCACCTTTCAGCAGTTTGCCAAAAGAATTCCTTCCCATTTGTGAACCAGGGCAGCTCATGCTAGAACCAATCCGGATGGGACTTTCAGCATCAGGACCCTGACCTGTTTATGAGCAGGCTGAGCTCAAAGATGCCCCTCTCCCAGCTAAGGAATGCTCCAGCCTCTGCAGTCCCTCCAGCCCTCAGGGACAGGGCAGCTAGCACAACAAGGCTGGCAAAGCCCAAGCATGACACTGACAAGCAGTGGGAAGAAGCCACAGCCAGCCTGAGCCCTGTACAAGCTGTTGCCCCCATTCAAGACACAGCAGGATGGGCTTTGAGATCAGCCACACCGGGGCGCAGATCAGTGCCCTTTTTGTCCCAACAGGCCATGGTAGACACAGAATCCACTGGGCTCTGGTCTCAGCCCACCAGGTCTTTTCTGAGAGCACAGCACTGGCAGCTGTTCTGGGCAAGAATCAGATTCATTGGGTTGTGCTGCAGAATCACAAAGGGCTTGATGTGTTTTCCTAGAGACTGATCTGACAGGGCTTGGGCCAATGGCTAGGATTGTAACAGTCATGGGAAAGAGTGGGAATTGGGTATGGAAAAGTGCCATGGATCTGAGGAATATACCATGGCTGGGCTGGAGGCTCTCTCCTGAGAAATGCCTACAGTACAGTTTTATCTGATCACGCCACTTGGATGTGTCTCTTGGACACATCTTGATAAGCATAAAAGAGGAAGATTAAATAAAGTTTGTTATAAAAGTATCCGCTTTTTCTTTGGGGGCACATGGAAAACACCTCGTGCTCTCTATTTGTCCTGTAACCTGATATTCTTTCAAAGTAGTTCTTATTGACAAGAATATAGCATTCTCTTATTGACAAAAAATATAGCATTCTTATGAAAATAAACTGCAGATGTAGTAGTGGTAACAGTAACAGTCATAAAAATGCCATCAGTAAGATGTGGGGCAGAAGGGCTCTTTCAGGATGGAGAAAAACCAACTTCACCAAAAAAAACTCCACAAACCATCAACCTAAAAAACCCAAAACACAACCAAAGAACCCCACAGAAACAAAAGGCC
>VZSU01000427.1:42608-76954 GCA_013398715.1 Nesospiza acunhae | reverse complement strand
CCCCCCCCCAAAAAAAACCATCCCCAACCAAAAAGACAAAACTCCTTTTGCTCTGATGACTGGTTGGAAGTCAGGAGTCTAAGGAGAATTTAGGATGCTGAAAATTCTGTTCAGTTTGGCCACTAGCACACAGGACTTGCCTAGATCATTTGCTAGGTCACAGCCTTCTGCTGATCCAAGAACAATCCCTGCTTCAGCCTTTAGCAGAGAGGGAAGCTCAGGCAAACCCAGGCCAGTCCAAGGTGCCCTGAGAAGCAGCAGGAGCACCCAGAGCGCTCTCTCGCTGCCTCGGAGCACAGCACTTCCTCTGGGGAGTTCTAAATGGCGCTGCGACACCCAACTCAGGAGGAGCATTTGGTACAGCTCTGCTGACACCTGCACACAACACACTGTCCCTCAGACAAGAAACACACCAGACATACCCAGCATCTCCAGGTACTTCTCCTCAGTCTCCTGTTTTGGAGAGATGAAGGAACTGCCCAAGCTTGAGGTCCCAAGTTTGACAGAAGGGCTTCCTTGAGGTGATGCTGCTGCGGCAGCAGGTTCAGAGCCCATGATGTGCTGGACCTGGAGCATTTCTGGTGGGCACTGTTCCTGTGCCTCACTCCAACCCTCGGGTCCTTCATTGCCACACATTGGCTGGAAGTCTTCGCAGGCTGCCCGGTGAGATGTCAGCACTTGCACCTCAAGTCAAACAGAACAAAGCAGTCAGACACGACAGCTTGTCCCTGTCAGCCAAGAGTCATCAACTGTGAGGAAAGGGAAAGAACAGATTGACAGGGGATACAACAGCTTGTTTCAATCCTCCCCCTGGGTCACCATGTTCCACTGTAAAAACACCTCAAGAAACAAGGAGAGCAGGAACAGGCCAGCCGGAATTGATTTGGATGACTGCTGGCCAAAAGGCCAAAGGACAAGTCCCTCTATCTATGGCAGCAGAGGACATTCAGCACACTGGGAAATGTCCTTCAGAGTGACTGTGATACACACCACAGCAGGATGGCACTCAGAGGCATCGCCCCACTCCCTGCTGCTCTGCACTGGAAAGGCAAGAAAGGCAGAAACCACCAGTTTGGTGACTGCAGTGACTGCATCCCTCTTTCACTCACTTCTAGAGCCTGAGGGAGGTGATTAAGTTTCTCTCTGACAATTTTCATTTCTTCCTCCAGCCTCTTCTCCCTTGCCTTGTTGCTAGCCTCAGAGTCCTGTAGTTCTGCCTGCATGTGTCCCTTGATAGACTGTAAACGAGAAGGGAGAGGACATTGCATGAGTGGACTGGCTGCCACTCTTTCACTTACCTGGTTTTGTTGATCGCTCCTGTGCTGCTGGAGATTCTCCTCTTGAATTCTTCCCACGTCTTCCTTGTTCTTTCTCTTCACGTCCATGATGGCACTCTGAGCTTCGGGCAGCTCTGCTTGTGGCTCTGCCTTGATCTTCTGTACACACAAATGCAGAGCAAGTGACTGGGAGCTGCCATCAGGCTCAGCTTTTTCCTCTTGCAGCCTCAAAATCACATTTATTCAGCCACTTCTTTCTGCCTCCCTACCCACCTCTGCTTCCAATGTAAACCTCCTGCCCCAGGGCTAATCTCTGCAGATTCCAAGGCTCTGTGCTTCCAGTGCCTGTGGGGCTCCTGGCCTCCTCAGTCCCAAGAGCTCTGGTTTATGCCCCTCTCCCTGCCCTTCCCTCTGTCACCTGGCCAGTCAGGCTTACCTGGCCATTCTCCTGTGGCTCTTCCACCTGCTGCCTGAGCTGCTCTTCCTGCTCTCGGGCTGGGAACAGCTCTCCCTGAGTCTGCCATGGCATCATTCCTGCCTTTCTGACATCTACACTCTTGTTAGAAAACCTGGTCATTCAGAAGATGAGGATGCATGCAAAGATCTCTGATGGAGGTCACAGAGCCTCTATGGCCACCTCAGTATATGGGAGAGGACCAAGGTGTTTCTTCTCCCTCTTTTGTCAACTGACAATTCTGACCAGCAGTAACAGAGACTCTCCTAAGGCCCCATTAACAAACGCACTTACACAGCCCTGGGGATGCCAGTGAAGGAAACCATGTGTCATGTATGGCATGGCATGTATGACCAGAGTCACCAAACACCACCTAAACATGGAATGGTTCCACCTCTCTAGGACAGGCAGAAATTTAAAGAATTAACTGGGGACTTCAGGGCAGAAGAGGCTGAAGTATTGGGGAAAAAAAACATCACATCTGGAGGGGAAAACATCTCTGCCTGCTCAGAATTGGTCAAGGGAACATGTGTCTAATCCTCTCCTGAAAGGGATGCTTTCGGTGACCTTTGCACCTCCAACTGCCTTGGAACAGAGCCAGGAAGATTCAATTATGTAAATGTTCCATAGATAGATAGATAGATAGACAGATCTCATTACTGAAATCTCTCTTTACTGTCCTCTCTGTTGCTACACACATCAACACTCCCTAGCAGTGCCCTGCTTAGCAGCAATCCTGAGATTGCTCTCCTGTTGCTTCAATAAAGCACACTCTTGGGAAATCTGGAGCGTGTAGGTCCTTATGGAAAGTGATCAGACCCAGAGCATTGCACTGGGAACTGCACTCTTTGTGCATCTGTGCCTGGACAAGTTCTTCTCTTGCACTCGACCACACTGACAGTGCTGAAGTGGCTGGAATCAGAAATGCAGCCCAGCCCCTCCCAGCTCCTGTGATCTCTGAGGAGCGGCTGGAATACAAGGGGATTGATCTGCTGCTCAATTTCCAAACACAACACACTGATTGTCTGGACTGCAGAAATTCACAGGCAATGTTAAACTCAAAGTGGTTTTTAAGGCCATGCTGAAAGGCCTGGAAACACAAATGCTTCTTCTGCATCAAGGTCCAAAAAGTGTACAGAATGCCTTCCAGAGCTTGATAAGCGCAGGAAAGATTGTGCAGAAGCATCCTTGCTTGCTGGAAAAAGAGGAAAATGAACAGGGCTTCTCCTCCTAGGAAACCAACAAACCACTCCAGCACTCAGCATCCTCAGCCAGCAACAGGAAGCGCTGGATGCTCCAAAAGTTGCAGCTCTGCCTTGCACTGAAGACGGCAAAACCCACAATTGGCACTTACGGGCTCAGGATATTCAGGCTCTGGTGTGACCACTGATGGAGGCTGGTGCTCATCCACCTCAATTTGCTCCTCTTTGGCTTCTTCTTCGGGAGCAGAGGGAGGCAGGGGAGAGATGCCTGTTGCTCTTGTCACCTGTGGCAAGAGAGGAGCATTAGGGACAGGCTGTCACTTATCATTTAGAACATCATTTCGTTTCAGATCTACCACTGCATCTTCGAAGGAGAAATCAGAATATTTCATAGCCGCATAGGGATTCAAAATCCCAACGACCAATTTATAATGGGCAAATTCAACAGAACTCTAGGTGGATATAAGGTTGATATTCCTCCCTGGCTGCTATCAACAAGCAACGTTGTCTCCGTAAAACAGAGCTTTTAGTTCCTGAAAGCTCTGAAATGGAAAAGCAGGAAAGCAACAGCAACTCCTTTGCTACTGCTGCTGCAGACGTGGAAAACCAAAACTAGATCAGAATCTTATCCAGTGCTCAAAAACGGCAGGAAACAATGTGCAGAAGCATCTTGGCCTACTGAAAAGGAGAAAATGAACAGAGCAAACCTCTGCTAGCAAACAAACAAGACAACAAACCCACGAGCCAATAAGGCACAAGTTGAAAGTGTCTCCCACTCCAGTGCCTAAAGCCCTTGGATGCAGTGAGGGCATGTTTGGCAGGGAAACAGCCCTTTTGCTGAGCACTGTCATGTAGGGATCGATGGAAGTCTGCCTGAAGGTCCCTCACGAGCCTCCTGTTGTCCAAGCACCTCCTCACCGGCCTTGTGCTGCTCCCCCTTGCCCAGCTCCCCTGCCCTTCTGTGCACACGCTGCAGCCCCTCAAGGACTTTCTGCTTCCCAGGGGCCCACAAGTGCACACAGCGCTCCAGCTGTGGCCGCAGTGCTGCCCAGCACAGGGCCACGCTCACTGCCCTGCTCCTGCTGCCCCACTGCTGCTGGCACAGGCCACCATGCCCTTGGCCTTCTTGGACACCTGGCCACACGCTGCCTCATCTTCAGCGGCTCAAAGCCCGCAGCACCCCTGGCTCCTTTTGGCTCACCCAGCTCCCCAGCCACAAAGGTGCTCATTTCACTTCAGATACAGCAGGCACCATTGCAAGATGGCCTTCCTGTTTTGAGCAGCGCAAGACAGCAGTCAAGGACCTGCAGCTTCACCCCACTCCAGGCTCCAAGGCACTTGCCAAAGCTGCAGACTTCAGCGCAAAACGGATCAACAGAAACTTGCCCCTTCTGCTGTTTGCCACACAAGAAGGCTTTGCAACTCTGCAGTTCCTTTCTTTGGCCACACGAGACAAGGATGGCCCACAAAGCTTCATGGACAACACAAGCATCTCCGTAGCAGCTTAGCAAAAGCCAAAAGGCAGTTGGGCCAACAGGGACTCTGCAAGTGAAGATCGACTCAAGAAGACTGCAGAACACTTCCACAAGCCAAACACACCTTTCCACTAAGGGAAAACAAACCAACAATGCATTTTGACCTGCAGCACTACCACGTGTGCCCTTTGCCATAACACCACAGAAGCCCAGATATGGAGCTTCCCTGAGCCAAGCAGCCAGAAGCTCAGCTGGAGCTCCCAGCTCTGCGCTGCCCCAGCATGACAGCTCAAAGGCCAATTTGGAGCTGTCACTGGCTGCAGGAAATGGCTGCATCCTGCAGGACTCCAGCACTCAGCATCCTCGGCCAGCAACAGCAGGTGCTGGCTGCTCAGAAACTTGCACCTCTGCCTTGCGCTACAGACAGCACCACACACAACGGGCACTTACTCTCTCAGAATGATCAGATTGTGGTGGGACCACAGCTGGACACTTGTGGTCGTCTTGCTCATTTTGCTCCTCTCTGGCTGCTTCTCCAGGAGCAGAGGGAGGCAGGGGAGAGATGCCTGTTGGTCTTGTCACCTGTGGCAAGAGAGAAGCACAAGGGACAGGCTGTTACCTATCATTTCTAACCCCATTTCTCCTTGGATCTATAGCCACATCTTCTAAGGAGAACTCATCAACTTTTTTAGCAATGGCATTCTAAGTCTCTCTAACCAACCCCAGCCACAAAGTTGCCTGTTTTACTTCAAATACAGCATCCACCATTTCAAGATGTCCTTCTCTTTCTACAGCCACATCTTCTAAGGAGATGTCATTAAATTTATGGGAATAGAATTCTCAGTCACTCTTGAGTAAATTTAAATAGGCGAATTCTATTTTATCTTACTTCAGTATTTCCACCTGGCTGCTGTCAGCAAGTATCATTCTCTCTGCCAAACTGAGTTTATCGTTCTTCAGGGCTCTGAGATGGAAATTGGGAAATATCTGCTTTTGCCTTTGTTTTTTTTTTTTTTTTTTTTTTAAGGGATTAAAAAGGGTTTTTTTTCTTTTGCCTTTTTTTTTTTTTTTTTTTTTTTTTTGTTGAAGGCATGAAAATGGCTTTTCTTTTGGCCTCCCTAGCTGGCCCTCTACACTCTACTGCCATTGGCCATTCTTACAGCTTCCTCTACAATTCTTAAATACCAGGAACATGAAATGCCCCTTTCTCACTCACCTCAGGATCAGCACCACTGAAGACACGCTTCAGGTGACCTGTAGTGGGCAGGGGAAATGAACCAGATGCTGTGAGAAAACTACTTGGGCTGCTTAATCCCACAGAACAAGTTAACCCCAAACAGTGATGATTTCCTGTTTCACAACATCCTTCCAGGAGACACATTTCATTCACACAGCCAGCAAGAGATCAGGACAATATTCTTGCTTGTGCCTACACTTTGGGCTGTTTTTGCTAGTAAATGAATACAAACATGACCAAGAAAATGCAAATTCATCTGTAACACTCAATGCTCCTGTTATGCCAAATATATCAAGCAGCTTTTTTTATCCTCTCTCTCAGGTACTTTTTTTAAAAAATCAGTTGCTTGCACTAATTCTTGCTAACTTGCTGGAAACAGTTAACCAGAAAAGCTTCCCCATAATCCTCCTGAGCTGTCGCAGTTCTGTTGTGAAACAGCACAGCAGCAGCTCCAGGGTTCTGGAGCAGACACTCACTGCTTTGGAGTTTGCACTTCCTTGCAAAGGGAATCACTATTTTAGCACTCAGTATAAGTGTCAAGTTAGACCATCAAATCCTTTCATGAGAAAACTTAGAAAGAAAAAAGCTTTCCCTGAATTCTGGGAACAACTGCAGAGTTTTTAGAGGGTCTTCCAAGAAGGTCTGCCAGTCTACATTTTCAAAGGTGTCTTGCTTGTCACTTCCTCAGCAAACTGAGGAAATGACAGACTCTGCTGCCACAGACTCTACCGTGGAGAGAAGGGTACCTCTGCATGTTCCCTTGCAAATGCTGCCTCTGTGGCTACTGACACCCTCTTTTTAGCTGAACCTGTTGACAGGAGCTTTACCAAACCAGTGGCATTCTAATGCTCTTTCTGTTTCAAAATCAGAAACTCAGTCACTGAGAAAGAGCAGGAAGACATACAAAAGCCATTGTTTTGGTTACACCCAGGGAAAACCTCTACTTACGTGCCAAGTGAGTCACAAAATAGGCAGAATAAGTAACACCATATACAGTAAAAAGTGCTGGAGCAATTAGCTCAATCATTGCAGCACTGCTCTGCAGGTTTGCAGGCTGTGCTCACACAGTAGTAAAAACAAGGCTCCTGTCAGTGTGGAACTGCCCACTGACAAGTGGCTCAATCAGGAGGATTCTCCTGAACTGAGCAAGGCCTAGGGCTGCTCTGACACTCAGGCCTTCCGTGCACCAAGGCAACCTTCTGATGTCACTACGACAAAGGGGAAACCATGCCCTGACATCACAAAGCAAACGCTCCATGTTGGTCTGTGAATTTATGCCAAGCAATAACCGCCCTTCCCTACAGCAAACGCAAAATAGCCTGGGAAGTTCTCCTCTGTCACAAAGCAGCACAAATTCCCCTCATGGGCCAAAGCCCGTTGTTCATGGGATCCAAGAGTAACTTCAAGAGTGCCCCAAGCACCTACAGCCTGGACCCCAACTGAGCACTCAGATGGGACCCAAGCAAAGGAAACCAGACCAAGAAAATGGCCCACAGCATTGCCCATCTGAGAAACGACTCTCACTTTTAACTTTTTAAAGGTTTAGCAAACCTTAACAAAGGACTAAATAAGGAAAGATTGCAGCACTGGGAGTCTCCATGACTAGCAGCCACGTGCTCGTCTACAAAAGGGATGCTCTGCCTTTTATACCCTTAGCCCTCCCAATGTTTTGTCAGTCAACTCTTTCTCTGCCGTCCAGTGGTGGAGATTACTTTCTTGCATCTTGACAGGAGGTCAGGTGTTGTTACACCCCGCCTGCTGGTTACCAGCCAGCCCTCCCCAAATACCCTGATTACCAAGGCGATTACAAGGGGGATAAGAAAGAGGACTATGGGAGGACATATTACAATAACAGCACTTTACATTTGAACATAATATCTATCCACATAGTATCTATCTCTTAATTGTGAGACCCAACTATTACATTACTCAGTTACTGTGCACAGAACCAGGAGAGAAGGCACTGTTGGCATAACAGCTGAAGTCATTCCTAACAAATCTCCCCACATATTTGCACATTTATTGGACATGGCCAGGACACCTCTGGATGTACATCTCTGCCTTTCTTCCCATTTGGAAGTAGTCAAAATGGCAACTTGTGGGAAACCAAGGGCTTTGTGGGGTCTGCATTGCTCTGAACACACCCAGGCCACCCATGGCACAGAGCTTTGGTGCCTAAAAAGATCAACCAAATGGAAACAGGTGGAAAAGGTTTCATTCTGACTTTTCTTACCTGCTAACAGAAGTTGCCAAAATGAAAGTTACCAAGCAGGGCCTGATCCCTGCTGCCAGCTGAGGGTTAGAAAGGAGGCATTACTTTATTTTCTGTGCTGGGTTCATAGGGAATCACTTCCCTAAGCCCTGCACAGCCAGCAATCTCACCTACCAGTTTGTATCCATAGAATTAAGACATGTTCAGTACTTTATTGAAACCCCCAAGCTAAACATTACGTCAAATTTATTGACGTATTTCAATCACTTCTCAGAATCTATTGACATCAGAGTAGGAGTGTCCTGTAGGTCCCGGGTGGTCATTGCCACAGGTTCAGGAGGAGACCCATGCACAAAAGAACCTAAGACACAACTGGGCTTGCAAAGCAAATTTATTCCATTAGATGCAGTAGCAAATAATACATACTGACCTCTGGATTCCCAAAAATCTGCTGAGCAGGAGGAGATGGAGCGTGGTGCTCGGCACCAGGGGCAGGTAAGCAGTGCTCTTCAGGACATCCCCTGGATCAAAACGCTGTGCATCTCATCCTTCTCAACCTCCACCCCAGAACCAGGCCCTGTATCTCCTGCTCAGGAGTAGAATTTTATAGCAGGAGTTAGAGCAGCAGGTCACACATGCCTGGTGTGTGAGATGCGGCCATGATGGCTCAGGATGACTCCATGACTCCCTGCCACCAAGGGCTCCATTATGCACTGTTCCCCTTTCAGCACTTGACTGCCCACCAATTGACCAATACGTTGTTTCTCTTTCAAGGGTCAAGGTCCCACCTGTTAAACAGGAACACTTTTTTCATTGTCTTGTCAACCCGCTCAAACATGGATCAAATCTGGCAGGCCCTAAGACATGACTCCAGTTCCTGAGACAGTTGTTTGGGAAATATTCCCATTGTTCAAATTCTCCTTTGGTGGTCAAGAGACTCCTAAAAACACTTTCTTCCCTTTGAATGCATTCCAGCTACCTTCTTAGCAGGACCACTGTCCTTATTCTCAAGGCCAAGATAGCCACTTGCACACAGTAAGCACTGCAGTGGGGGAATACAGGGTTCAGCACTTCTGTTAAAGCTAAAGGAATTCACAAGACTAAGCCTTGTTTGTTGCACTTAACACCTCTCCTTCCTATTCTGGGAATCAAACACAAGCGTTTCATCAATACACCCTGCAAGTGCTCTTGCTGAGTCAAGCCACATTTCTGTGTCAATAAAGCAGCTGGGACTCAGTTTCTTCATGCAGGGAAAGCCAATTCTTTATTCACATAACTCATTTTTATACTGTTTTCACAGATGTCATATTCAACTCCAACTGGCTGGTAGTTTCCCTTGCCATGCAATTCATTGCTTAGAAGGTGTTTTGGTGTGGACATGCTAAGACTCTCTCCTTTTTAGACTCACTCTTATTCAGGTGATTACATTTTTCTTTCATGGATGCTCATGGGACAGATTTCTTGTTTATTACAGATGCAAAGAGTTTTCTTAGCATTAAGCACTGCAGGGGGGAATACAGGGTTTAGCACTGCCTGTTAAAGCTCAAGGAATTCACAAGACTAAGCCCCATTTTTTACACTTTAAGATTTTCCCAACGCCTCTCCTTCCTAATCTGGGAATCAAACACAAGCATTTCATCAAAAAGTCCACCAATTGCTTTTGCTGAGTAAAGACACATTGCATCCTTCCTTCAGAAATTAATTAGGAAAACACAAATTGCCTACTGCAACCCTTCTTCCCCCTTCCAAATCAGTTCACTACTCAAGCACAAGCCGCAGGCACATCCCCTATTCCCCCTCTTCCCAGCAGCTCAGAGCTGCATTGCACAGCGCTTGCTGTGCGCCAGAGAGCACAAAGCAGGCTGGCCTGGTGGGCCTGAATATTTCTGCCAAACACTGTGCATCTCACACCTTTGCTCTGGCTCAGTGCAGAACTGCAGGATTGCAGGCGCTTCCTCCCAGAGCTGCGGGAGGCGCTGGCTCCTGCAGATGTGCCCTGCCAAGCTGTCCCTGCCTCCCGCTGGCCTCGCTGCCCCTGGCAGAAGTGCCGGGCCTGAAGGAGGCTGCCCTGTGCTCCAGCCTGCCGAGCAGCCCGGCTCCCTGCCCCGCTGCCCAGAGCGCTGCACACACTGCTGACCTTTGCCAGGAGTTGCAGGGCAGCCGGCAGAAGAGGAGCAATCCTCAGCCAGCCCAGCGGCCCTCAGCTGCCCTTGGCCTTTCTCTGCTCCTGGGCACACTGCAGACGGCCAATGCCTCCAGGCTGGGCTGTGCCCAGCACGGCTGCGCTTCCCCTGGGCAGCAGCCAGCTGCCCCCTGGGCTCTGAGAGCGGAGGATTCGCCCGCTCCCAGCAAGAGGCACCCAGGGCCCGGCTGCTGCCTCTTGCAGCTCCAAGGGCCTCCTTGCAGCCTGCCTCTGCCGGAGCTCAGCCTGCTCCGGCCTCTGCTGGGGCCCTGCTGGGGCTCCAGCCTGGCCAAGGCCGGGCCCGCTCTCACCTCACAGGCGCTGACAGCTCTGCACCACAGGAGACCATCCCGAGCACCCTCTCTGATCTTTCTGCTTTCTCACTTGAGCGAGGCTCTCCTTCAGCCAAAGAGATTGCATTTAGGGATACAAATCCAAGTGACAGGAACCCAAATGCTCTCGAGTCAAACGCAATGCACATGGTTTTTTGGTTTTGCCTGCAACTAGAAGTGCCACAGGTTTGCCAAAAGGGGCCAGTGGCCCATATTATAAAGGCAGCATGGTCTGGAAAGCATGAATGAAGAGGGCCTGTCCCCACTTTCAAACTGTACCAAGGAAACCATAAATCATCTGACATCTGACAATACAGAAGGATTGCTGAGCTTATTCACAGGGTGAAAAGGAAAGGAATCTTCCAGAGAAGCCAAAGTTTTAGAAACTTCCTTTTCAGTCCTAATCTATAATCCTACTCTACAACAGTATTCTTCAATCCAACTCTAAACTGGTTATGGAGTAAATGGTTCTGATGTGATTAGCACAGTGTATACTTCACTTTCCTCCTCTTCAGTGACATGGTGAGTGGTGCAAGACTGGATGCCGGCTTGGCCGATTCAAATGGATCCTACTCACAGGAAAAAAAAAACAACAAAGAACACTGAAACATGACTTTCCAAGCTCAGTGCTTCACAGACTCATATCAGGATTCCTCTCATTCTTAGAAAGACCCAGAAAGAGGAGCAATGGGGCCATCTGCTCCCCGGTCATCCCTGATATGCAGGAACTTGCCATCACAGGAAAATCTGGCCCAGAATCCCACTCATCTGTTTATTGTGATGTCTTCATCTTGCTGGGATTTTTGCCCTGCCAGTGCTCTACAAATGGTGCTTTCTGTCCCTGGCGTTTCTTCCTTTCAGGAAACTCCAATGACTCACATAGGTCCCTGCCTTTGCAAGACAGGCCCTATGCTGATTTCCACAGGGAGACAGAGCAGTGTCTGCCTTTCCATGCCCTGGCCCTCCTGTGCTGGATGGCACCTTCCTTCCCAGCAGGGCCAGCCCAGTGGCACTGGGCCCTGCAGTTCCCTCTCTGCCACACAAGCTGGCAGTAACCCTGGCGCAGTTCCCGTCTGCTTGAGCGTGCCAGGCAGCAGATGGGGCTGGGACAAGTCTCTCCCAGCTGTCCCTGTTTGCGTGGCAGAAACCTCTAAGGGTGGGCTGGGGGGCACAAACCGGGGCCCCTCAGAGGCTCACAGTGAGCCCCCTACAGTCCCTCCTGACCACAGCCAATTCTCAGGAAATGCAGAGAGAAGTGGAATTGTTCAATTTAGTGTAGAACAGGCCCCAGGGAGACTTTACTGCCGCTTTCTAAGATTTCAGAGTGGTTTTGAAGAAGGTGGTGGACAGCTTTATTTTATAGTGCGAGCCAACAGCCTATGGTTAGCAGCAGCGTGGCCGCTCAGCCCTGGCTCCGGTTGGGAGGCAGGCGAGGCGTACGGCTGCTTGAGGCAATCTCCCTCGCGTCTTGGCGGGGAATGAGTTTGCCTCCAGAGATGGGCAAGGCAGCAGCTGGGAAGGGTGTAGACAACTGCTCCAACAAAGCGCAGACCACAGAAAAAAGGAGGTGAGATAGTTTTCCACAGCAGGGAAAAGGGTTTATTGGAAGGGTAGGAAGGCTGCAGGGAACTGCAGAGAACTGCCCCCAGGGGCGGGGTGAACAAAGGTTTTAAGGGGCCCCAGAGGGGACGAACAACCCACCCCCTGGCCAGTCACAGAACAGAACATAATGATTGATACAGCAAGGTAACAAATGGGGGACGTGTTGGGAAAGGACAACAACTTCTGCTCCAATCACCTCCTGCCCAGGTTGGAAGGTTCCAGGGTATGGGAGTGGGCAGGCAGTGATGGACAGGGAGATTGCTGGGGAAACATGGGAGGGGTTTACAAAGGAACCACGGCAACCAAGGAGGGGACTAATGACTGACACAGAAACTGATACAAAAGGGCGGGAGTTCCCTAGGCAACTGGGGAGGAGGACAAATTATTGACAGGGACACTGGTGGGAAAGGGAGCCTAAGACGGTACCACTACATAAAATATGGGGGGAACAGAACATACCAACTTGAACCTGAACATTTACAACCATAATAATAAATTATAACCTAAACAGTAAAACGAACTTTGAACGGAAAAGTGGTCATACCACAACATCTCCCCCTTTCTTATACAAAAAGAAAAGAAAAATGGAGGAGGAACTCAAAAACTGAAAGTTTAAACTTCAATGTCCTCGTAAACTTTTTCCTGGCCAGACTCATCGGATGGGTCTTCCACAGGATGGGTCTGGCAGGCCATGTCCATATAAACCGCCTGGTCGGCGGGTGGAGGGATGGTAACATTTGCCATGTTCACGCTTGGCACTGAGGTGATTTTTAAAAGAAGTCTCTTAACCAAAGTCCAAATAACAGAAAAAGCTAAAATAATGGCTAACAGAACAAGAACACCAAATAAAATGTCCTTGAGCAGAGACATAGCCCAATTTGACAATCCAGTCCCAGAGAACAGCTTCCCCAGCCAGTCAGAAGATTCCTGCTTGATGTCATGCACTTGTTGTATTTGATTGATCTTGGCTCGCACATCCTTGGCCTTTGATCTTAAGTCGAAGCAGTAGAGTCCCTCAAATTCCTGGCAGCTATGATGGTGTAATAGGAGCAGGTAGTCCAGTGCTGTCCTGTTCTGAAGGGTCGCCTGCCTGGTAATTTTCTCGTCTTCCAGGAGGTCCGAGATGGCCGCTGATGTAAGATTTGCTTGTTTCACTGCCCAACACTCTAGCTGTCCCAATTCGCCGAGCGCCTTTTCGGCGGAAACCCACGGCAGAAGCAATGAGACTATGATTCTTTTGGATTTCAGCCAATGACTAATTTCTGAATCACAGTCTGGGCCAAATTCCTTCATGCTCCTTTTAGCTTGAGCCAAACCGTCGGTAGAGTTTTTGGCACACCAATCATTAATTTGGGTCGTGTTGGGTGTGAACAGCGTCAGCTGCCCAAAAGTGCAAGGCCCTCCGATCAGACGAGAGGGGATGCCTGCCCATGCTTGGTCACCACAAATAAAAATGATACCCTTAGGGAGAAGTCAAGGGAGATTATTCATCATTGAGGCAGATCAGACGGTCACAGTGGTTTCACGCCACTGTTCCACGGTGAACTGTTCCTTGGTCAGCCTCATAATCACTAATTCAGGGGAGGGGGAGAGGGAATAGGGAGGGGTGAACTGAAAGCAAAGCAGAGCCCTTGATGACCCGAGCAATTCAAATTCAACCGGCTGGTCTTTCGCCGTGAGCAGGCGGCCTGCTCCCCTTTCCCACATCACTTGGGTGCTGGGGGTGATGCGTGTTACTGTCTTTTTGCCAGCCCAACCTGCAAACTCAAGATTCATGGGGTAGGGTAATTTATTGACTGGGAGAGGGATCCCTACCAGACAGGATGCCAGAGGGTTCTCTGCACTGCCAGTGTCGAGGCAGATGCTGTCCCGGCCAAGAGATCGTGCGAGCATCTTCCAAACATTGTGCTTTGGCTGGGGAACCACCCACGGAGCCACAGGTGTCAGGAGGGCTCTGAGGAACGGGAGGATCTTAATCGGTGTCATCACAGTCGGGGCTGGTGTCGGGCTAGCGTCTCTGTAAAATTAAACAACAAAAATGTAAGTGAACAGAAATTGTGATACTGTCTTAGGGAAGGGGAACATAATTTGGATGAGGATGTGACTTCGGGAGGGAGGAATCTGGTCTCCGCTCTCACTGCCAGCTGGCCACCTTCACCTGAGGGATGGATGGAGTTATCTTCCCTGCCCTGGGCACAAAGGGCCTGACCCACTTAGAAGGGACCCACTTGGGGCCTGAGGGGATGGACACGCAAGCGTACCCACGCCCCCAGGTCACAAAGTCAAATGGTCCCTCCAGTCGCCAGGTCTCCAGGTCCTTGACCGGAACTGGTGGTTTCTCCTTCAGGCGCAGATCACTGTGGTGCCTGAAGTGCCGCACAATGGGTGGATTTAAATTCTCAAAAGAACAGTTCAAAAAACTGATAGTGTACAATGCCCGAGATAACTGGGTCTGAGGGGACTCCACCTTCATCACCGGGTCTGATGAGCGAGAACTTTTTTGAGGCTCCAGTGGGTCCTCTCGATCACGGCTTGTCCGGTGGGGGAATAGGGGATGCCTGTTTTGTGTTCTATTCCCCATTGCTGCAGGAAGCTCCGGAGCTCCCTGGACGCATACGCAGGTTCGTTGTGAGTCTTGAGAACTTTGGGGATGCCCAGCATGGAGAAAGCCTGGAGCAGCTGTTTCTTGACATCCAGGGCCCTCTCCCCTGTGTGGGCAGAGGCGAAGACTGCACCCGAGAAAGTGTCCACCAAAACGTGGACAAATCTGAGGCGGCCAAATTGAGGAACCTTGATGACATTGGTTTGCCACACCTTGCAACTGGACAATCCTCTAGGATTTGCACCAGCGGGCAGCAATGGTAGCTGATCCCGCTGGCACTGGGGACATGTGGCCACAATGGCCTTGGCCTGGTCACGCGTCAGATGGAATTGACAAACCAGGCCAGGCACGTTTTGATGGAAGAGCTGGTTGCTGATCTTGGCTTGGTGGAACACATCTGGGAGCGGGGTCCATTGCAAAGCAGCTGCAAGGGTCCATTCAACAGGGGCAGCCAGGGCATCAGCCCTGTGGTTTCCCTCAGGAATAAAGCCAGGCAGGTCTGTGTGAGATCTCACATACATTACATAGTACATTTGCTCTCTGTGGGAGATGAGTTGGATTAGTTTTGAGAGAAAATTGTACAAGGCCAAATTGGGAACTTCTTGCAGAACAGCATTCTCTGCTCGAGCTGCTACACTGGCAACGTAAGCCGAGTCCGTAACCAAATTGAAAGGTTGATCCTTAAATTTGTCAAACACCCTGATGACTGCATCCAACTCAGCGACTTGAGGGGAACCCTCAACCACAGCAACATCCGTCTCCCACCGCTGAGTTTGGGCGTCTTTCCAAGTCATTACTGACTTGTGGGACTCTCCGGACGCGTCTAAAAACTGTCAGGGCATCGAAAGGGACTCGACTTTGTATCTTTTTAGCAGAAAATTTAAATTGAAGGTCTTGGCGGAATAAACTGTGGGCTGGCCGCCCAACATCAATTTGGCCGGTGAAGTTGGCAAGAGCAAATTGCAAAACCTCACTTTCTGCAAGGAGCTAGTTTAACATTTTCATTTTAAATTTGCCAGATTTTAGTTCAATTGGGATGTGAATGCATGCAAAATACACACCTGCCAGCTCCTTGATCCGTGTTCTTGCTTTGCAGATCAGTTCCGCTACCAGCTCGTGTGGCCTTGTGATTCTTTTGGACCTGTGATGGCTGAGGAACACCCACTCTATGATCAAGAGGGGGTCCCTCGAGTCCTGGTCCTTTCTCCCCTTCTTACCCTTTGATGACTTCGGGTCTTTGGGGGCCTTGTCCCATTGAAAGATGATGCCATGGAGGTGTGGCAGGTTCCCTAAAATGATAAATTTGAAGGGCAGGCCCGGATGGTACCAATGGGCCTGTCTTGCCTCGACAGATTTCTGAATTTTCTCAAGGGCGGTCTTGGCCTCTGCGGTGAGTTCCCTAGGAGAACAAAGCTCCTCTCCCTCTTTCAACAAATTGAAAAGGGGGGACTAGGTCTTTGGTTGTAATGCCTAGCCAGGGTCTCACCCAATTCAAAGCCTCACACAGCTGGTTAACATCCGCCAAAGTCTTCACCATGGGGTGAATCGCCAATTTTTGAGGCACAATGGTCCGCTTCATAATCTCCAGGCCCAAGTACTTCCAGGGCGGCATCTGTTGAATTTTGTCACTCTGGAGCTCGAATCCTGCAACAGTTAAACAATTGGTCACACAGGAGAGCGCGTGGGCCAGCAGGTCGTCGTTGGGGGCAAAGATCAACAAGTCATCCATACAATGGTGGATGATGACGTTTTCAAATAGCGTCCTGATTGGGGCGAGCAATGAATCGACATACCATTGGCAAATCACAGGGCTGCATTTCATGCTTTGTGGAAGGACTCGCCAATGGTAGCGCTTGCTGGGAACCTCACGGTTTAAGGTGGGTACCGTGAATGCAAAACATGGGGCGTCATCAGGATGGAGGGGAATTTGAAAGAAGCAATCTTTTATATCAATGATGGCCAGATTCCAATTTTGGGGGAGCATCAATGGGGACAGCATCCCTGGTTAGAGAGCACCTATATCTTGAATAATTTCATTTATTTTCCGAAGGTCATGGAGGAGCCGCCATTTCCCGCTGGATTTACGAATGACAAACATTGGGGATTTCCATTCAGACACGGTCTCCACCAGGTTGCCCTTTCTGACCTGCTCTTCAACGAGTTCAGTGAGTGCTTTTAATTTCTGTTTGTTGAGCGGCCATTGACTCACCTGGATCAGTTCATCTGATTTCCAATTCAATTTCCAGGTGGCGTGCTCTTCAATTACCACTGCCCCAAAAGCCTGGGGAGCCGGGATGTCAATTTTGGCTCCCCACTGGGCAAGGGTGTCTCTCCCCCAGAGAGGCTTGGTGTAGTCAAAAACGAATGGGCGAACATTTGCCAACTGCCTGTCAGGCCCTGTAATTTGAATGATGCTCCAGCTTTGCTTTGCCAGTTGGGAGCCCCCAGTGGCCTGGATGTGTCCAGCAACATTTTGCAACCCCCAGTGTCATGGCCATTCCTGAGAGGGAATGATCGTCACATCTGCCCCAGTGTCCAGCATCCCCCAGATGGAGACTGTGTCCCCCCCTTAGAAAGGTGACATTGAAGACAAGGCTTTGAATGCCCCACCATTTGTGCCCAGGCCACTGTTGGTACCTCCAGGACTGGAATGGCCTGAGCAATAATTTTTCCTCTGGGGAGGAACAATGGGGGACAGACGCAAGCGACACTGATAGAAAAATGTTGTTGGTCTGAGGACGCTACAGTTGGAAAAACCTGCAAATCAACCGGTGTAAATTTTGTGTCACCCACAATGACGAACTGCTCTTTGAAATGATCCCAGTCACCTGGGGCCTCCGGGCACACAGTGAGCACACGAATGATGGCGTCACGCAGATGGATCGCGTGTGTCGTCTGCAACCTGAAGGAAAGACCACAAGAAAAGGTGGTTAGTGCAGGTTCCTGTAAAAGCCCCGGATCGAGGCAGGAAAGGCATCCATGGTTGTCACGTCCGGTAGAAAGTCTTGGTTGGAAAAAGGCAGCTCGTTCAGCCTTGATAGACTGGGCTGAGCTGGCGGCGGGTTGACTCTCGGCTCCCTCCCCCTGCAGCTGGATGTTTTTTTCCTGCCTTTATTTTTGTCCACACCCAGGGGGGAACTGCGCTTATGCTCTAATTTTTTTAAGGATCCCCTCCCGCGGGACACTCTGACTGCCTTGTTCTTTTATAGTCATAAAACTCCTTGTGGAGTGGGCAGTCGGGCATCCAGTTGTCCTCCTGGCGGCACAGGTGGCAAGGGGACTGGTTGCGGCGTGCTGGGGTTGGGGTGCCCAGTCCAGGTCGCTGGTGGTTGGGCGGTGGCACCGTGGCAGCAGCAGCGTCTTGGCAGGGAATGCGTTTGCCTCCAGAGGCAGGCAAGGTGGCAGCTAGGAAGGGTGCAGGCAACTGCTCCAACAAAGCGCAGACCACAGAAGAAAGAAGGCGGAGAGACAGTTCTCCACAGCAGGGAAAAGGGTTTATTGGAAAGGTGTGAAGGCTGCAGGGAACCGCAGAGAGCTGCCACCAGGGGCAGGGTGAACAAAGGTTTTAAGGGGCCCCAGAGGGGACGAACAACCCACCCCCTGGCCAGTCACAGAACAGAACATAATGATTGATACAGCAAGGTAACAAATGGGGGATGTGTTGGGAAAGGACAACAACTTCTGCTCCAATCACCTCCTGCCCAGGTTGGAAGGTTCCAGGGTATGGGAGTGGGCAGGCAGTGATGGACAGGGAGGTTGCTGGGGAAACATGGGAGGGGTTTACAAAGGAACCACGGCAACCAAGGAGGGGACTAATGACAGACACAGAAACTGATACAAAAGGGCGGGAGTTCCCTAGGCAACCGGGGAGGGGACAAATTATTGACAGGGACACAGGCGGCAAAGGGAGCCCAAGACGGTACCACTACATAAAATATGGGGGGAACAGAACATACCAACTTGAATCTGAACATTTACAACCATAATAATAAATTATAACCTAAACAGTAAAAAGAACTTTGAACGGAAAAGTGGTCACACCACAACACTGATCTCTTAAATTATGCCCCTATTCATTGCAGGACACTCGGACCAGAAGACCTTCACAGGGCCCTGCCAGCCCAGCCCAGTCTAGGATTACTCACCATTTTAATTTGAAGAGCACCAAGAGTGGAGGTAAGGAGGAAGGGGGCTCATCTGATGCCTTGGATTGAGTGGAGGAGGAGCCCATCCCTTGGACCCTGTTTCACCTGCAGCCCCTTCACATTTTACCTTCAGGAGCTCCTTGGCAGAAAAGTGACACTTCACATCTGTCTGCAGGCAGCAGCTCAGGAAGTCACACAGGCAAGGCGAGAGGTGCTTGGTCTGTCACAGCTCTGGGGTCCCTACTGTGGCTATCAGGCGTTTAACCTGGATAAAAAGGAAACATGAGGCTCCACCTGCTGCTTTCACATCAATTAAGTGCTCTCCTAGATCCCTTTGTTTAACCTCTGTTCTTCAGTGGCAGTTTCTGCCTTGGCGGAGACCCAGAGATTACTTTACCAACCAAAAACCCAAACCCTGATGCAGCCACAGCTTTTCCACCATGCCGCAGATCTTGCCTCGGCAGCTGATTTCATTGACTGACCTAGTTAGTGGGAACTACATCAACAAAAGCACGTTTGCTTCTCTGAGGATTCACACCAGCTTGACAAGCTTTTTGGAAGAGGGACTTTGCCATATTAACTAATTCCAAAAATTAGTACATGAAAATAATTTCTCAGTGCTTGTTGGTCCCTTAAGCACAGCTGCCATAGAACAAAACGCATCAAGCATTTGTGCTGTTCTTGAAAACAATGGTAATTGGAAGAAAAGAAAGGAAATCCACCATGTATTCCTCAGGTTAGGAAACAAACACAATCTCATCTTCAACACAGACACATCAAGATGCCTGCACAAATGTATTGGGATGAAAATGCCTGTTTGGGCGCACAGGAGCCACCCACAGCTCTGTCTCTCAGCAGTCTGAAAATTCCTGCTTTGCTTTTGTGGAAAAGGAAAACTTGCTATGGTCAAATCAGAAGGAGAATTGTGATCCCTGTGGTCACCTTCTACACATTTGGCGACTCAAGTCAGTGCATTAATGGTAGGCCCGTCCCAGAAAGTGCCAGAAACACTGGGAGGTTTTGGCAGGCTCTCCACATCACCAGGCTCTGGCTTGGTGACATGGAGAACATGGCTAGGGCTAGGGGAGAAACATGGTCACTGATGGTTTCAGCAACACTGCACAAGAAACAGAAGAGACTCTGTGGCCTTTACATCCTCATGCCCAAGTTTCAGGCATGTTTGCCAGTGAGAAGAAACCGCACAGTGGGTTTAAGTTCCTCTCTAAAAACCACTGCCTTAGAAACTTTGCTGGGTTTGGGCTTCTTTTCTTCATTTCTGGAAATGTAACACCAGTTCTGCGAGGTGTGCATGGTGGTTTTAGGGGCATCTTCACAGACAGACAAGTGGGGACAACTTGAAACCCAAAGCAAAGTGTTGCATGAGAAGGGCTGGGAGTGTTTGCCTGTGGTGAGGCTTGAGCTGTCCGGCAATTCCCTTCCATGGTGTGCGGAAACATCCAGCTGCTCCCTGGAACTCAGTCCCTCTGGGCTCGCAGGCCTCTGGAAACACCTGACGATTCCAGCCTTTCTCCTGCTCAAGAGCATCTAACCTAAGCTGAGCTCCAGTTTGTTCAGCAAAGCCAAGGATGCTCACTTCCACGCAGCTGACAGTGTTCATGGAGCTCAGCAGGTCTTCCTGATACTCCTCAGGCCAAGGAATTACAGTGTAGATTGCAAGACATCAGGGGAACAATATCCAATGTGGTTCATGCGGAACCAAGCTCTAACATGCTGACAAGCCAGAGGGAGAGAGCTCATTCTGCTCTAGCAAAATGGTATTTAGAAACAGACTTGGAACTCCTCAAACCTCAGCTTGCAGAATCCACCTAAAATAGACAAAAATAACAATGGCAAGAGGCCTTGGAGTCTCTATAAAAACACCCACCAGAATAATAATAATTCTGTGCTAGTGGCAGTGAAATAAATGATGGCCAAAGAGACTTTGTTACATTCCTCTTCAACAAAGGAAAGGAAAAATTCCAAGCCTAAAATGGCCAATGCACTCTCCTTGATTAAAAGCAATTATGGCAACTCATTCAAGTATGCAGACATGAGCAGAACAGAGGGATCACAGGTCGTGCCTGACGTTCCCTGTTCATTGGTGGAAGCTGCAAACTCTGATTTTATGCTATTTATAAATGCGTCAATTGTTGGTTTCATAGAGCTTTTTTGGCAAAAGCCTGGGGTTTTGTTATGTTATAGATGCCCTCTCTTGGACTTAGAAAGATGAAATTTTAGTTAAAGGGTAAAAGCAAAGTTTTTAAATTGAAGAGGATATGGGAGGATCTTTTGCCAAAAACTAACTCACAAAAAGCATGGAGCAAAATCAAATGATACGCTGGTGTTGGTTGGTGGGTTTTAATTGCTTCTTATAGTGCAGATTTGCCTGTGAAACAACCAAAAGCAAATATTTGAGTGACTTTAGCCAAGGCAGTAGGCTTGGATACCATCTGTGTCTAATTCAGAACCAGAAAAGCCTTTCTCACCCTGTCTAGTCAATGTGACAGTAAAGGATTTGCCCTTAGTCAAAAAGCAAGTCAGTAGTAAGCCTGGTGAAATTGACAATGGCTGCATTCCCCAAAAACATTTGGGCCAAAGAACTTCCCAAAGCAGTATCTGAACCCCAAGAATTAGAAATCCTTGGTCCTTTAACAATGATTTTCTGCCTTACAGCTAACAATTGGCTGTTGCATTGGCTAGGGAAGACTCGGACTCTCAGTATGAGGGATCAGCGAGCTTCGTTTATTGATTAGAGCATCAGACCTTTATACAGTAATTAATAAGCTAATGCATATTCAGTAACTTAAGCCATATATTGGTTATCCTGTACATGTCAGGTCCACCCCATGCTTACATTCCTTAAAAATTAAACTTTCTTTTTCTCAGGCTGTTTTTAGCCACCATATCTCTGCTCAAGGGCCCAACGGCCTTGCTACAATAATAGCTTGTTAGCTGAGCTCGTTTTTTTCCAAACTTTCCAGCTACCTGGACCTCTGTCACGCAGCCATTCCCCACAATTGGTGAGAAGGTGATCATCCAAAGTACAATGTTACTCCCAATTATTTTGCATACAAAAATTCAAGGTTTTGGTGTAAATATTCAGACAGCCCTTTACAAGGCTGACCAATATCCACGACAATTGCCAAAAGGATGTTGGTACATTTGTGGAGATAAGGCTTGTCAGGGCATCCCATCACGCCTTGAAGGTGTCCCATGTAGCCACTGGAATGCTCACTGTGATAGCACCTACTGCTAAGGCAGTCATTAAGAAGAAACATGAGGGAACAAGATCTGCTCATCACTATGATGAAAACTGTAAGAGTGATTTCATGCCTTGGAATGCTGCCCAAAGGGTTTCAGCAGGTTTGTTTTTACCCAAACTGGCTTCAGCAATGGCATTGAAACAATTAGATTGGGTTGGATGTTGACTAAGTAAACAAACTCATGCCACATGTTCTGCAATCAGTGATATGCTGACAGATTGTTAACGCTGTTGGGCATGCTACCCTTCAAAATAGAGCTGCAGTTGATTCTTTTACTGGCACATGGACATGATTGTGAGGAATTTGAAGGATTGTGTTGCATGAACCTGTCTGATCACTCTGAATCCATCAGCTGAGGCATACAAAAGCTGAAAAGTTCAACAGCTCAAATTAAAGAATACAGTGGGTCATGGTTAGATGGTCTGTTCCAAGGATGGAGCTTTGCACCTTGGCTAAGGGAACTTTGTAAAAGAGGTCTCTATGTATTGGGTGTTTTGGTAGTGAGACTAGTAGTAAAATCTTGCATACCTCGGTGTGTGCGACAAATGATGAACAAAACTATCAAAGAAGTTTTTATCATACGAGAGAGAGAGGTAGGAAATGAATTCACGGAGAGTTCTCCAAATCTCACGGAGATGGTGGATGAAGGTATTGACATGGAGGAAGGTTTTGAATTAAGACATTGGAACACGCAAGACTTTCAAACAACTAATTGTAATTGCTATCAGACATGACTTATGCCCTTTGAACTGACTGGACTTTCACAGCATTAAAATTGCTGTATTGTAATATAGCAATGATTAATGCAAGCAAAAAGGAAGTTTTAAGCAAGCAATAAGTAGATATACTATAGTAAAGCTATGAAATGCAAGGCAGTTAAAAAAGACACTGTTACGAAGGGTTATTTTCATTGGACCGAAAGAGGGAATTGTGGGAATCCTTAAAATCAGAGGGTTTTGGGAAAACTGCAAAAGGCAAGCCTCAGAGACAGCAGAACTTTGATTAGAGCTGAGCAGTAGCTGTGAGATTTGTTAGCAGAAAAATTATAGAAGAAGAAGAAAAGAAAGGACAAATAGAACAATTGTGCATGTATTAATGCTTCTCTACAATAAGTCCCTAAGCTTCAGAAAAGCATATCTAGCAAGATATGAGGAACTTGTAAGCTTAATAATGGATCTCTGTGCATTGTGTTTTAAGGCTTACAAGCAGGTATTTAGAAAAAGTGAGCATTACTTTAAGAAAAAGTACGTGTGCTTACAGTGGTTGGATAGAACTACTGTCAATATCCTTTTGCTTTGTGTGATTGGTCAAAAAACTTACTTAAGTAAGTTGTACCATTAAGTTCTTTGCCTGTTGCCAGGGATGTGAGCTGCTGGCATCTTCCCATTGTCATAACCATGGAATGAGACTGACCCTGGAAAACAAACAGCTCGAGGGGCGTTCCTCAGCAGTCCCGTCCTGTTTGTGATTTGTACATAGACCCCTGGCCGGCAGGTCCCATCCCATTCGTGATTTGTACAGAGACCTCCAGCTGGAAATAGTATATGGGTGTTCTATGATAATATAATTGTTATTATTTCATTCATTTTGATATATTTTCATTTCATAGAGATTTGATTTCTTCCTCCAGCTTGGGAGAGTGAAGATGTACAGCAGTGCAAAACCTTCTGCCCACACAGCAGTTAGCCCCTGGGTATGCATGCACACCCACCCACTGTGCTTGCTCTTCTCAGCATCTCAGGCTGCTGTTTGCACAGAATTGGGATGAATTGAACTCAACAGAGCCATGAATGGGGTATCCAGCTTGTCGTGAACACTCATAGGGCAAGGCACAACACAGAGCTTAGATGTTAAATTACATCTATGATAAATGAATATGTATTATTTCATACGTTTTGATCTATTTTGATTTCATATCAATTTATATCTTTTCCTTTCATGTAGATTTGATAAATTCCTCCAACTTGGGAGAGTGAAGATGTACAGCAGTCCAAAACCACCTGCCCACACAGCAATCAGCCCCGGGGTGTGTGCATGCACACCCACCCACTGTGCTTGCTCTTCTCAGCATCTCAGGCTGCTGTTTGCACAGAATTGGGATGAATTGAACTCAACAGAGCCATGAATGGGGTATCCAGCTTGTCGTGAACACTCATAGGGCAAGGCACAACACAGAGCTCTCAAATCACAATATCACATGTCCTCTCATTCCTGTTGAGCACTGAGGAACTCTTAAAAGCACCAAAGAGACAGAAAACAGGGTGGAAAACATTGGCATCATGCTACTGCTGGTATCCTCCTGGAGGAAAATCTGTTGGGTTTCTTAAGGTGGTAGGTTTCCAAAAACTAGGGGGAGAAAACCTACTGTTCAGCACCAATAACCCAATTGTGAATGGTTTTCCTGACTTGGCAAAACTGGGGCGTTAACAGGGGCAGCAGCTTCTCTCTGGGGCACTCCGTGTGCTCCAAGGCAGCCGGGCTGCCCTGGCTGCCCAGGACCCTGCGCTCCGCGGGCTCTGCAGAGCTGCACAGTGGGGAGGCAGCTTCGGGCACCTCAGGCCCTGGGCAGGAGTGGCTTCTTGCTCTGGAGGGCTGCCTGTGGGCAAAAGCAGGGGGCTGGCCTTCTGCTCTTGGCCCTAGCCTGGCCTTGCAGGGCTAATCCTGTTCCCTGTCTCAAATGTGCTAAAGACACACTTGTTTGTTTCCAGCTCTGCACAGGTGTGATTTGCATCACAAGATACTGAAGGACTAAGGCCTGAACAACAGACCCTGACTGAAGCCTCAACACCAGGACCTGAGCCAAAGCTGTCCTGTAGATGACCGTTCCAACCAAATGTTCCATGTATCTGCTCTTTAACCAAGTATTACTATCAAAAGGATCGTTGCATCCATTCACTGGTGAAACACATCTTCCCTTTTCTGCATGAGGAAAACGGACAAGGCCACAACCTGGCCTTGGTTCCGCCTTGAGCCCTGGGCAGGCTCAGGGAGAAAACCAAGAGGAGAATGAAACCAGCTGTGCCCCCAGCAGAAGCTCTGGCACATTGCTCGTCCAGCACCATCAGAGCCGGGCTACTCTCACAGCGCACTCGGAAGCCTCGTGGCTGGCAAAGGTGGAGGCACCGCAGGATTTCCCGGTTCCTGGCCGTGGCTCTGCAGGGCTTGGCTGGGACAGCTTCCCCCAGCTGATGTGCAGCCCTGGATGAAGGGGAAACCATTGGGGTACCTGGTGATGTATCTTCCTTAATCAGCAGAAGCAACCTTTTGTAATAATGCTGAAGTGCATGGCTTAGCTTATCCTTTCCTGACTCTTTTTGCACTTTTGCATTACAGTAAATGATACTGTTCCTTCTGTTGGTGTCTGTGTCTGCATGTCTGCCCCTCGCCACCATCAAAACAAACACACTGCCAGTTTAGCACAAGACCTGCCTCTCTGCCAGCCCATCTCTTGGCAAACACCCCTCATGGCCATGTCTGCAACTGAAATTCCCACTTTGCAACTTCCTTTTCTTGGGGCAGGTGAGAAAAGGAGCCACTCCCAAGCTCTGGACACCCCCAGAAACCAGCTGCTTTCAGCAGTCACAATCCTGAAATATCAACCAGGAATGAACCTGCAAGGCTTGGATAAACATCATTGGTGTCCATCCCCCAGAGCACGAGGAGCTCCCAACAAGACTTCAAGACTAAAGGACAAAGCTTCCCCCTTCACCTCTCCACAGCAGCTCTAGGGAGTGTCTCTCCTTTGGAAGATCTCCTTTGTCAGTCTGCAGTGACAAGAGTTGGCTGCAGGAGGCTTTTGCATGGGAACTCTTTCCAAAAGGGGGGAAGAACAAGAAGTGGTGATTCCTGAGTCTCGGGTTGGCTGTTTTGTTCTCTGCCCCGAGAGGCATGGGGTGGTTCTGCGGCAGCCCGTGCTCTGAAGAACAAGTCTGGACTCTTCGCTCTTTGGTCTTCAGGTTGTTTATTATTTCTTAGCTACAAAATTTTCTTTCTGCCCAGCTGAGGTCCGCTCAGCACGGCAGCCACGAGCACTCTCCCCCACCCCGAGGCAGTGTTGTATTTTTATACTACAAACTACATACATCATATTTACTTTTAATTCCCAATACCTATCACCTATGTTAGACAGTGCACTTCTATTCTAAACCAATCCCCAAGTGCCAACATCACAGCAGAAAATGGAGAACGAGAAGAAGAAAGAAGAAGGACTAGACATGCCCTGATTCCTCCATCTTGTCCCCATAACCCCTATACCAAAAATCCTAAAATCTACATTTTCACCATGTTAATACTTTATTATTACACCATTCAAACCTGCATGGCTTTCACATCCCCATACCAAGCTGGCAATTCGTTAGAAGGATCGAAGTCAAGCCGCCAGGTGTTCCGGGCACCATGCCAGGGTCTCCGAGCCCCCCGACGGGGTCCTCGGCAACTCTGGACATCTGGAGGGATGTGCTAAGTTCGCACATCTCCCCCTTCTGTTTGCACCAAAAACACCTCCTTTGCGACTTGATTCATGACCTGCCGCACACACAAAAAGATGCACGGCACGATGAGCATGAGGACTAAAAGCACTATTAAAAGATAAAACCCCATTCTTAAAAGTTCTTTCCACAAAGGAGAAAGATCAAAAAACCCAACCACATAATCGATGCAAGACCCAGTGATTTCACCAAGCTTTTTTATACTGTCCTTTATATTTTGAATATTTTAGTGAATTGACTTTGAGTGATCTGTCAGATTCATGCAGCACATTCCTTCGAATTCATCACATCCATGTCCATGCACCAGCAGCAGATAATCGATCGCTGCTCTATTTTGAAGGACTGCTCGTCTCACACTGCCAACATCTGTCATTATGTCACTCAGTGCAAGAGAGACAGATTGAGCAGGTTTGCTCAACCAACAACCCACGTGGTCCAGTTGAGTCAAGGCCACCCCCGATGCTGTCTGAGGTGAGAAAATTGCAACAGCAGTTCTCCAAGCCTTGTCCCGAGTGTACACTTCATCATCACAATTTCCAATATAATGTTGCAGTGATCTTTTCTCTTTATGTTTTTGCTCTTTCAAGGATTTTGAATCAGCTGACAAAAATGATATCCTCCCAATGCTGCATGGACCGCCTTTGACATTTGCAGGGATGCCGTGCCAAATTCTGTCTCCACAAATGAAAAAGATTCCTCATAGCAATTGCACTGGAACTTGGAGCGATCCTCTGGTTGTCGTCTTAGTGTATTTGCACCAAGCCAATGCATTTTTGTAAAAGGCATGATTTGGAGTAACATCAATGGTCTTCTCTTTTGTTTTTGTCACCAGGATTTCAAACTTCATGCATAGTTCCATTGTTGTGGACCCGAAAATTTCCAATTCCTGAGGTTTAGAAGAAGTCACAGGAAGGAGTTGTGTCCAAGAACACCACTCATTCACAGGATCCTCTAATGACCTGAGAATTTTCAACTGGAGAGTGTCCTGGAATTGGCCATTCGTCCACTGGCAATCCAACCATGCATGTTGAAAATGGTCTCCCTGGTCTTGAGTGTGTCAGGCAAATACTATCTAAATTTGCTGCCTGGTCCAAAGACTCCCAAACATTTTGTTTTGGTTGGTCAATGGTAAATTTGCCTCGTTGCTTAAAGCAACAGATAGAGAAATGAGGCACACGAGCTTTATAAAGCTCATGACTTCACCCCTATTGAGAAGCCCTGCCATCTTTTTGACACTCAAACCCCAAAGGAAAACCCCCAAGTCCTTGTTCCTCTATGTCTTTTCTGAATCATTGTCTGGAGTCTGGTTCTCTTCTTCCGTCTGCGTGCCTGTTTCTCTGTTTTCAGGATCAGTGCTCTCTTGCTCTCGAGTCCCATATGGCTTCACGTGTTGTGCTGACACTCACTTCAGACCTCGCCCTGTGGAAACACAAGCGAAACCCTTGCCCCACATAATTAGTTTGAAGAGACCTTCTATTTGTCCTGTCTCTGGGTTTCTGATCAAAACCAAAGGATTTTCCCTTAGTTTTGCTTGAGAGCTTTGGAGGATTGGGGTCTGAAGATGAACTATTTTGAAAATTCAACACATACAATGCTTTGTTCAACTTCATGTGAGGCATTGCCTCTGGCTCCCCCCTTTTTTGTCTGTCCAAAAGGGATTTCAGGGTATGATGTGTTCTTTCAATGGTTGCTTGGCCTGTGGGAGAGTATGGAATACCAAATGGGTGTTTGACACCCCACTTTTTGAGAAATTTGTCAAGCACCTTCCCTGTGTAGGTTGGCCCACTGTCTGTTTTTATCTCCTGAGGTACACCTAATGATGCAAATGCTTGCAAGAAATGTCAACAAGCATGTTCTGCTGTTTCTCCTGTATGTGCTGAAGCAAAGATTGCTCCCAAAAATGTGTCTACTGAAACATGAACATTTTTGAGCTTCCCAAATGATGGATATTTTGTGACATCAGCTTGCCACAGTTGAAGACTTTGCAGTCCCCACAGATTGACTGCTCCTGTGGAAGCAGGTGGCTGCGCAGCTGACAGTCTGGACAAGCACTAATGATTTCCCTCCCCTGACTCTTTGAAAGATGAAAGGATTCCAGCAGTGCCTGTGCATTCTGATGAAGAATTGCATGACAATCTCGCCTGCTCAAAAATGTCTGGAAGGGTTTGTGAAATGGGCATTGTCAACCTCTCTGCCTGAGCATTCCCTTCCGCTAGAAATCCTGGAAGTGATGAGTGTGCTCTGATGTGACTGATGAAATATTCGTGTTCTCTGCTTTCTAGCAATGTTTCCGTGCTCACCAGATATGAATATAAAACTTCATTGCTGGTCTCTTTCAAGATCGAACCTTCCAATCATTTGACCACACCCGCAACATATGCGGAATCTGTGACCAGATTGAGAGGTTGTTTGAACAACTGAAATGCTCTGACAACAACTGCCAATTGCACAATTTGTGGAGAGCCTTGAACTGTCTTCACATTCGAGTCCCACTCCCCTGTTATTGAGTTCATCCAAATGATCACTGACTTGTGTGTTTTTCCTGAACCATCAGTGAACACTGTGATCCCGTCCAGCAGTTCTTCACTTATTCTCAGTTTTTTCCTGTAGCATAGATGTGAATGCAACACTCTGTGCTGCGGGAAATGAATCGTGCAGATTCCTGGAAAGCCTAACAATGCAATTAACAAGTATTTTGATTTCTGCATCACCCAATCGAAATAATCTTTTTTCAATGGTAAATGGATGGTTGAGAATTCCCTTCCTGCCATTGTCAGCAACCTTGTCCTTGCTTTTATGATGATCTGTGCTGCCATCTCCAGATCTGTGAGAATCGTCTTTGAAGGCCTGTATGGTAGAAAAATCCACTCTATGATCAATAGAGTCTCTCTGAGATGAATCCCATTGAAAGATCAAACAATGAAATTGCACTTTATCTCTCAGCACTGCCAACTTGAAGGGCAATGCTTCTACAAATTGGT
This sequence comes from Nesospiza acunhae, assembly GCA_013398715.1. Taxonomy (NCBI): domain Eukaryota; kingdom Metazoa; phylum Chordata; class Aves; order Passeriformes; family Thraupidae; genus Nesospiza; species Nesospiza acunhae. The sequence continues at coordinate 47,503 of VZSU01000427.1, read as the reverse complement.
GTGCTTACCTTTTCTGAATGGCATCTGTCATTTTTTCCAGTTCTTTCCTTGCTTCCGGCATGAGTGTCCTGGGAGATTTGATGTCTGTGTCCCCTCTCAGAAGATTAAGCAACGCTGGAATGTCACCGTTCGTGAACCCCAAAATTGGTCTCATCCAGCTGATTTCTCCTAGGACTTGTAAATTTTGCAGATTGCTGGCTTTCATGCTGACCTCCATCTTCTGAGGTCTTATTGTTCTCTCTGAGATCTTCCACCCTAGACATTTCCACGGTGCAATCTCTTGGATCTTTGAGATGCTGATTTCCAGTCCTGCCTTCTGCACTTCTGCAATCACAGAGTCACAAGCCTCTTGCAGCTCCTGTTGTGTTGATGCTGCAATGAGCAAATCATCCATGTAATGAATGATTTTCACATTTTCACCTTCGGAAATTTCTTCTGCGCTGGTGACAACACTCGTGCCATGTACCATTGGCAAATTGTTGACGAGTTTTTGAGTCCTTGAGGAAGAACCACCCAATGGTACCACTGCAGAGACGTTTCCTTGTTGATGCTTGGAACGGAGAAGGCAAGTCTTGGAGCATCATCTGGATGAAGCAAAATGCTGAAGAAACAATCCTTGAGGTCAATGACCACAAGCAGCCAATCTCTGGGAGCCATTGAGACTGAAGGAAGTCCTAATTGAAGTGGTCCCATGTCTTCAAGGACTTCGTTGATCTTCCTGAGGTCGTGCAACAGTCTCCATGTACCTGATACTTTCTTTTTGATGACGAACACTGAAGAGTTCCATGGAGTATCTGTTGGCTTGATGTGTCCTTTCTGCAATTGCTCTTGGACCAGGTTTTTCAACACACTCAACTTTTTTCGCTCAAGGGGCCACTGATCCACCCAAACTGGATCATCTGTCTTCCAGGTTAACTTCACTGTGGCGAGTGCCATAGTGACCCCCACTAAAAATCCACCTCCAGCTTTGTGCCCCGATGTTCGAAAAGGTCTCTTTCCCATACTGTGATGGGCTTCTGCACAACAGAGAAACAAATGCTCACTGTTTTGTTTCCTGGTCCTGTGACAACAATGGAATTCTTGCTCTGCAGACACAGAGAACTTTCCCCTATGCCTATGAGGGAATCCAAGGGCACAATCAAACTCCATTCTCGAGGCCAAAAGACATATGATATAACTGTGACGTCTGCCCCTGTGTCAAGCATTCCTCTGATAGCAATTGTTCTTTCTCCACAGGTCAACTGACAAGTGACAGTGGGTTGATCTCAGCCTATATGTTTCACCCAGGAAGTATGTACTTCCACATGTTCCTTAGAAGGAAATCCTTCTTCGTCAAACACTGGCATGACCTGCTCCATGGCATGTGGTGGCAAGGCAATAGCTTTTGCTACCGGGGTATTTTCTGCAACAATCAGTGGTGGTTGAAGAGCCTTGGCTAAAACCGTCAACTGTTCGTTCCGATTCGCTGAAACAATTGAAGGATAAACGACAAGTCTGAGGGTACTACTTCTGTCTTTACCGATTATCAAGAAATCTTGTCTCTTGGGTGAAGTCCCGTTGACTCCTGTTGATATCACTGCATGACTTCCATCCAAGAAGCACATTAACTTTGAAGTTGCCAATGTGCACTATGCTCCTGGTGGGAGGAGTTCTGGATCACTGGGGAGTCTACTGATGACTTTGCTGGGGGCGTCTGCTTGACGTTCTTCAATGACTGTCCTGTCTGCTCTTGTGTCATTGCCATCACTTGTGTAGATGCGCACTGACAATGTTGCACGCTCTTTTTGGCATTTCCTGGACACAGCAAAGCATTTCCTTCCACATCCATCTGAGAATAACATTCCTCACAAGATGTCTTCCTCTTCCGCATCATGGACAGAGTGGCCTTTCCGTCTTTGGCGCATGCGCTTGTGTGTGGGCAGTTTTTCTTCATGTGTCCAAACACCCCACACTTGTAGCATTGTCCTCCTGATGAGTTGCTCTTCTTCTGAGTGCTTGCAAGAACTTTGTCCATCTTTTCATTTTGTTGTTGGAGCATTTTTTCCAGCCCTTTGTCTTCCAACTGTCCTTTCATTTTTTCTTCCCATTCTCCTCGCAACTGTTCCCTCACAATCGATGCAACATGCTGAGGTGTTCCCACTTTGCTGCATGCCTCCACCAACTCTGCCAAGGATGGCCGTCCAGGGATTGCGCTGATGACCCGCTGACCATCTGGGTTGGCATTGGCAAAGGCTAGACTTTCCATGGCAGGTGTCTTCACCGCCTCATCGGTCACCTGTTGATCCACAGCTTGCATGAGTCGATCTATGAATGATGAGTATGATTCCGTGGGACCTTGTCTGATGCTCGAGAATGGAACGTCTGGAACTCCTGCTGGAGAAATCTGCAGAATTGCTCTTCGCGCTGCTTCCTTGAAATCATTCAACACTCGCCTTGGGAGTCTTACTGCTTGCTCTGCTGGATTGTCATCTGGAGGATCTCCTGCTAACTGTGCCACTGTGAGGTTTGCATTCGGCCTGCCTTGGTATCCATTCCTCAGCTCTGTGAGATGCCTTCTCCACCTTCTGTCCCATATAAAATTTTGTGTGTCAGTGAGGATCATTGACACAAGACATCGGATGTCATAAGGTGTAAAATCATACATGTTGAAAGTTCTTCGCAGGAGCTGCTTGAAGTAAGGTGAATTCAACCCATTGTCTCTGATGGCCTTTGCTAATTCTTTGATCACATCGTGATCCATTCTGTCCCACCTTGGATTCTGACCCTGTGCATCCTATGTCACTGACATTGTGAGATCTCCCGAACCTTGCAATAGATATTTTTCTTTTGATAACACTATTCTGATATGTTTCCAATCCATTGTTTTCACTGGCTCTTCTTCCTCTTCTGGAAACTCCATTGGTATCTGCATGTACAGTGGAGTTTTAAAAGTCATTGGTGTCTCTGAAGTCCACATTCTTCTTCTTGATGAAGTCTTTGGTCTTGCTCCTAAATCCGGAATCTGAAATCCGCGTGATTACATTTTCCTGGCTGTGTCAAAAGATTGTAGAAAATGCTTTGCTGCTTCTGCTGCCAAAAACATCCATGCTGGAATTCCTTCTGATGCAGTGATGCATATTATGTCTTCTTGCGGTTGTGTTTCATCTGAAGTGTCTTGAGCTTCACGAGACTCCGAAGCTGTAGAATACTCCATTTGTTGTGTTGTCACTTCCTTCTTCGATGTAGCTTTCTTCTTGTATGTTGTTGGAAAAAATCGCTGCAATGTTGCAGTCCTGCCACCAGATGGCGCTATGGCTTGGCCGACCACGTTCAGCATGTTCTGCATTGTGGTCATCCCACCATGAGGTGGCGCTATCGCTCACCTAGTTGACTGCGATGGCATCGCGACTGTGCTTGGCTCCTGTTCGGCTGACTGCAGCATTGGCGATTCTGAGTGAGACTGAGACTGTGCGATTTTTGACTGAGCTAGCAATTGAGATTGGATATGTGAACGTCTCCCCGGGACAGAACAGGCTCAGCTTGAAGGGACTGGGATTGAAGGGACCAGAATCAGAGAGGGGGTGGAGCTCTGGGATGTCAAACCCCAAGCACGCCCCTTCCTTGCCCATGTTGTCACGGGGGAGCGGACCCGCCTCCAACCATGCTCCATCCACATCTTTTGCACACGCGCGATCTTGGGAATGCCTCCTGCCTCCCCTAGACTGACGTCACTGTCTCCATCCCGTTCCGCCTCCAACGTCTCCTCCCTACTTTTGTCCATCTCGGATTCCCTCTGCTCCTCCTCCGATGCTGTATCCACACCCCCCACCGGCACGCGCAATTCCCACTTGGCTTGTGCCTGTGCCCACGCCGCAATTCTGGCAGACCTTCGCATCCCAACTTCCAGGTACGGGGTCATCACCGCGCACCTCCAGCGTCTCCCTACGGGTGCCGGCTGGGACTCTGCACCTGCCCCGCCTGGCTTGCCCCCCATGTCTGACGCAGTGACCTTGGTCTGAATGCTCTCCCTGGGTGTCTCATGAGTTCTGCCTTTCGCGCGTGTCTTTGGCACCACGCTGCTTGAAACCACCGCTGGTGCCACTCTCGTGTAAACCGCCTCAGATCCCTTGTCTCCCATCACCTCCACATCCCCCTTGCTGGCTTGCACTGCCACCGCAGCCTGAGGCTGCTGTTGCTGGCCGCCTGCTGCTGCGCAGCAGCGCCTGCCGCGAGAGAGTTTTTTCCTCTCCGGCTCTGGTCCCACTTTGACCCCCCTTCCCGACTCTGCTGTTTCCCCTCTCCTACGTCCCTTTGGCTCCTGTGAATCGGGGGGACGCACCCCAGTAATGGCACAGTCCGACTCCTCGATCTCACTTGGGGAAGTTTCAACCCAGGAGTGAAATGGTGTCTGAGTCAGAGCCCGAAAACCCTGAAATATCTGGGGTTTCTGGGCGTTTTGGAGGTCCGGCAGACTTTTGGGATGGTGAGGGACTTGGAGGTGATGAAATTTCCTTGTGCTCCCCTTCTACGAGAGCTGTCTCCACCAGGACAATTGGGATTAGAGCCAACGCTGGCCACAGCCTGGCCCGCTCGGCTGCAGCTGGCCCAGCCGTGTGCCGTGACTGGCGCTGCTTCTTGCCCTGCCCTGGGATGCTTGGGGAGCTCTCCATGATTGCGTGTGAGCCAAAGCATTTCCCTCATCTGGATTCTTGGGGCTTCATCGGAGGAGTCAGGCACAGGCAAATTTCATCTCAACTGTGAGTTCATCATTCTCCTTGGTCCTATGGACTTTAAATGCTCCCCTGAGCTCATCGTTCCTCTGGTACCCGTAGACCATCACAGCCCTTCCATGGCCTCTCCAGAGAGGAGAAGCTGCACATCTTCAGAGCAGCAGTTGCCAGCCTTCAGCTCATCAG
>VZSU01000427.1:9552-39579 GCA_013398715.1 Nesospiza acunhae | reverse complement strand
GGAACAATTCCCAGGAGCCCGAGGAGCTTGGTAAGGACAGAGCCCGCATTGGTTTAGAGAGGTGTGAGATGGCTGCTCTGAGCTTGCCTCTGGCAGGAAGTGAGATGAGAAGAGTTGAGTTCCTGTCTGCAGGCTTGGTGCTTCCTGGTGCCTTGAGTTCAAATCCTGCACTGGCACAACCTGCCTGAGCCCTGCCCTCCACGCTTCTCCAGAGGCTCTGACACTGAGTCCTCTGCTGTGGCAAGAGAGCAGGGAACAAACCTGACCTTGTGGGAGTTGTGTCACCAAGCCGGATGTCCCAGTTTTGTGCTGATGTCCATGGAAAAATTTGCTGCAGGGTGTCAGTGCTCTGGAGGCAACACTGAGTGAGTGACTCTTAAAGTAAGAGTGGAAAAGCCCAGCAAAAAGTCAGTCTGGAAGTCCGAGCTTTTTGTCTCCAAGCATTAAATCAATGTAGTGCCAGTCTGCTGATAGCTGTAGTGAGATACCTTAAAAATACAAGCAGCAGAAGCTCTGAAGCCAAGGAAATCATCAGTCACAAATCCAGTAGCTCAAGGAAAAACTGAAATCACCCCTTTAAATTAGGGAGAACTAAAAGAGACAGAGAGCACTTCGGATCTGCATTCTTGAGCAAAGCTGGTGCAGCCTGCAGGTCTGGTAGGGAGTTCTTTCCCTCCCAGCTGTGAAAAACAGAATTCACTGCTTAGAATTTTTAAAAGTTTAATACTAATAAGATAAAAAAAGACAATATTTGCAGCACTGGGGTGCTCCTGGCCAACAGCCAAAGGACACCTGGTGTACAGAGACAGTGTTATCATTATACTGTTACATTGCTGAGATGTAAGCATATTCAGGTATTTCATGCATTATTCAAACAATCTTGGGAAATTTCTGATGTTTTGGGAACTCCTTTCTTTGACTTCTTCACACTCTGGTGCAGGTGGCCAGAGTAGCTTCCCCAGGCAGGTGCTGTCGGGGTGCCTGCAGCACCGAGAGCGTCTCAACTTTGGGCTGCCTTGACAACTCCCCAAGCCTCCCAGATGTCTGAACCCAGACGGTGAAATCAAAGCCTTACCAGAGTGACAAGAGGACGCTTCGCATGGCAGATCCAGCAGGGTTTCTTGAGGGAAAATCCAAGGGTCCAGGTGAGGTGAGGGTGAGGAAGGAAACCAGAGCAAGCAGGAACACAACCTCTGCTGAGGGGAACCAGGGGCAAAGAGCCAGGAGAAGGGGTGGGGCCAGGGCACATAACTGAGAGAATGTAGGAGGGGTCAGGATACAAATTATCCAATGGGGAAGGGAGTCAGGGGTGGAGTTAAGGTGGGGTGACATGGGACACACCAATAGGGGAGAAGAGTGGGAGGGGTCTCTCAGGGAAAGCCAATGGAGGAACAGGGAGTACAGAACTTTCTGGAACTGGGGGATGAATAGCGGTCGATTGACAACAGCACATTAACATTAACAAGGAAAGAACTGTGGGGAATTGTGCCCATCTCTCACCCTAACTTAAACAGTGATGTCCTCCCATGGTCCTCCCATGGCATTCCAGGTTCATCTTCTCCATGGCTGTCTCTCACATCTTCCCCTTTTTTTGTTTATTAAATAAACGTTTCCTAGTGTTTTGTCAATTGTTTTTTAAAACACATAAGTACTGCTGAAACAATAGCAACTATGAGAAGGACCTACAATAAACTTTTAAGAATGGGGGCCACCCACCCAGGAACACCCCACTGCATGAGCGTTTTGTCCATCATGCCCACAACTTTATCTTCAGTAAGAAGAGTCTTCATTTGCTCTTGCATTTGTTTGATGTTGGCCTGGATCGATGTGCTTTTCGATGACAGGTTAAAACAACAAAGTCCTTCAAAATCCTCACAACCATGGCCATGGGAGAGCAGCAGGAAGTTGAGCGCCGCTCTGTTCTGAAAAGTGGCATGTCTGGTGGTTTCCTTGTCCGCCAGATGGTCTGATAAGGCAGCAGACGTAGTGTTGGTCTGCTTACTAAGCCAGCACTCCAGGTGAGAAAGCTCACCAAGGGCCTTCACAGCTGCAACCCATGGTAGAAAGATGGAAACAGTGACCCTCGTCGTCTTGCCCCAATTATAAATTTGGTCATCACAATTTTTCTCCAATTGGGAGTATGATCTTTTTTGGCGCACCAATTGAGTTTCTTGTTTCCAATTTTTAATTTGGTTAGTGAGGGTAGTAAGCTGACCGAGGTGCAGGGGCCCCCTTTGATCTTCGAGCAGATCCCTGCCCACACCCTGTCGCCTCAGATGAGAAACACTCCCTTGGGAAGCACTCTGGTAAACAGAGAGGACTTAGATAATGTTTCAGCAGTGTAATTGCACCAGCCAACAACATTGTATCTCTTATCATTTGGTGATATATCTTTTCTCACTATCATCTGTGGTTCGGATTTCTCATGCTAATTTTGTTGGGGTGGCTCGTAGAAAAAGGTTACACAATAAGTAGCTTTTGAGGAGCCCAGAAGGTCTAGTTCCTAGGGCTCTTGTGGTGCATGTGGTAAGATCTTTGTCCACTTGTCCCAGGTGTCTACCAGGGTAGGCTTCTTACCTGCATGTGGATATTCATTTGGTGACAGGGGGATTCCTATCAAACATGTAGACAGTGGGTCTTTTACACCTCCCATGGCTATGCAAAAGTTATCTTGCTTGAGAGATTTTGCCAATGTGACCCATACGTTTTCTGTTGGTTATGGCATGACCCATCCGACCGCTGTTCGATGCACGGGAGGATAATGAAGCTGGCAGCAGCGGTTAAGGTATTTCAGGGTGTCCTGGGAGTGGCCATCTGGTCCTCAAGTGAGTCAGTTATCGACTGTTTGAGCACTGATAGATATCAAACATGAATGGAAAAGTTAGTTGTCACTGTAATTTTCTTTGTTTTGTCTCTACTATGCATTAGACCTTTGGTTTTCTTATCTGTCTCTTCCTCATCATTAACTTAATAGGTTAAAGAAACAGGCAAGTGTGGTTATGGAGGTAATGGGTAGGGGTTATGGGAGAGATTGAGGGAATCAGTATGAGTGAAATGGTAATGGGATTTCAGGAGAGGGTATGAGAGGATCTGTAGGGTTACTGGCTATGGGGAAATATCTCCAGGAAATCAGGACTCTTGACAACGACATTTGGCTGGGTAGACTTCTTTCTTCAGCATCACCAGGCAACAGCGTTCTCTGAAGCATTCTGCAGCGGGGGTACGTCAAGGTAGTCTGCAGTAGTTTTATCATCTGTTGTGTCATCCAGGTAAGTTTGGATAAATTTTGCTGTGTGGAAACACACCCGTAACCTCTTCCCCAGGTTATCTGGGGGTACAAATCTCTGATGCATTTTGAGTCAGGATCTTTTATTAAAACAGGAGGTCTCTCTTTTTAAATGGGCATAAGTGTTGTTATGGAAGTGTCTGAGAATGTGTGGGTTTGGCTCCTTTGGAGAGCCGTTCCTAAAGTTCATGACATAAAATGCATTGCAAAGTCTTTCTGTTGGGAATATGGTCAACTCTGCATTGTGCTGTTGTTCAAGCATTCTTTTTATTTCTTTATGAACTCTTTCAACCACTGATTGGCGGGGGGGGTTATGAGGAATGCCAGTACAGTGGTTGATGCCCCATAATTGTAAGAATTCTTTAAACTGTTTTGAGGTGAACCCAGGGCCATTGTCTGTTTTTATGACTTTTGGGATGCCTAAGGTGGCAAATGCCATATAAACATGCTTTATGATATCCTTTGATTTTTCCGCTGTGTCAATGGAGGCAAACACTGCTCCAGAGAACGTGTCTATTGACACTTGTGTGTATTTCAAGCATCCAAATGGAGTATAGTGAGTCACATCAGATTGCCAGAGTTCTAAAGCTCCCAAGACTCTTGGGTTGTCTCCCAATGTTATGGAAGGGAGGGCGAGGGATTGGCAGTTGGGGCAGATGGAGATAATTGCCTTGGCTTGGTCTCTGGAAATCTTAAATTGATATTACAAAGCTGGGACATTCTAATGGAAGAATGCACAGTTTAGATGAGCCTATTGGAAGACGTGGTAAAGCGGGGGAAATGCGGGTGGCACTTGCTGCCATTGCTAACAAGTCTGCTTTCCAGTTGCCCTCAGTGATGTATCCTGGCAGCTCTGTGTGCAGGATGTGATAAGGTTGCTCTCTGTGGGAGATGAGGCAAATTAATTTAGAGAGGAAGCAGTATAATTTTTTATTTTGGACGTCTTTGAGCAGGGCATGCTCTGCCCGTTCTGCTATCCCCGCGACATATGCAGAATCTGTGACTAAATTGAAGGGTTGTTGGAATTTTCAAAATGCTCTCACAATTGCAGCAAGTTCTGCAATCTGGGGGGAACCTTCAACAACTTGGACCTCAGACTCCAACTTCTGAGTGTCCAGGTCTCTCCAGGGAACACTGACTTGTGAGATTTGCCTGAACTGTCACTGAATACTGTGATAGCATTTTTAATTGGAGTTTTACTTTTATATGATTTTGGGGCCAAATGCAGTGAATCTTTAAAAAGCCTGTGCTTAGGATAATGAATTAAATCTGTCTGTGATAGCTAACAAAATTTGCAGATGTTCATTTGTTTGTAATAGAGAGTCCGATTGCTCCAAAGTATAAGGGAGGTAAATGCACGTTGGAACGCAAGCTGTGAGGCTCTGGAGGGGATATCAGCCTTTAATAATAAGCTTGGCTATGACTTCTGATGGGGTGGTAACTGTTTTACGTGGTTGGTGCAGCAGAAAATAACACTTGGTGATGATGAGTGGGTTTTTTGAAGTATCATCCCACTGAAAGTGCAATGCATGGAAGTTTGGGCACTTACCAAAAATACCAAGGCTGAGGGGGAGGGACTGGTCTGCCTGATGTGCCTGGCAGTGTTTGATGGCGTTGGCAACTCTTGGCCAAAGCTTCATGGGCTTCCAGCGTTAACAAGCATGGGGAAGCCAGATCGCTGTCTCCTCATAGAAGGTTGAAGACAGTGCCAGTTCTTCTATGGTGAGGCCCAGGAGAGATCGGATCCATGTGATGACGCTGCACAGCTGTTGCATGTCTCTTAATGTCTGGGGGTGCTCATTGATGGATAGAGTTTGAGGCACGATGGTCCTTCCCGTAATTAAAAATGCAAGGTACTTCCATTGGGTTAATATCTGGATTTTTTCCTGAGCTATCTGAAACCCCGTGCTTTCAACAGCTGCAACAGTCTTTGAAAGTGTTGTGTCTAAGTAAGACTTGGTGGAAGCACAGATTAATATGTCATCCATGTAATGTAGGATTATAGCTTCAGGAAACATCTTTTGCACTTGAAATAGTACTTGTGTGACAAAAGTCTGGCAGAGCAACAGGGAATTTTTCATTCCCTGAGGCAAAGTGACCCAATGGTACCTTTTGAATGGTTCTTTATGGTTGACAGATGGGATGGAGAATGCGAACTTGGGAGCATCTCCAGGGTACAGCGGGATGTTAAAAAAGCAATCTTTGATATCAAAGATCGCGAGCTGCCAATCTCGGGGAAGCATGGAGGGAGAGCGGAGGCCAGGTTGTAGGGGGCCCATGTCCTCGATAACCTCATTAGCCTTACGTAGGTCTTGGAGCAGGTGCCACTTGTATTTGCCGTGTTTTTTAATAACAAAGACAAGGGTGTTCCAGGGACAAGTGGATGGCACAAGGTGTCCCAGACGCACTTGCTCTTCCACTAATTCATGGAGTGCAGTCAATTTTTCTTTAGGGAGGAGCCACTGGTCCACCCACACTGGTGTGTTGGTCTTCCAGTTGAGAGGTGGGGCGGTGCGCTCTGCAGTGGCCCATACTAAAAATCCCACTGAGGGTTGGGGATATTGAGGCAGGCTCCGCACTGGGACAAAACATCCCTACCAAGTGATTTGATGTCAGAAGAAACAACAAAAGGCCGAGTGGTGGCAATCTGCCCCTCAGGCCCCTCCAGGCTTACCATGTGTTTGCTTCTCAAAGAATTGACATCTCTCCCGATGCCAGAAATTGTGGCACAAAGGGGCACCAACTCCCAGTCACGATTCCACTCTGCCTTGGGAAGGATGGTAACGTCCGTGCCGGTGTCTGCCATCATGTTCAGTTCAATGGACTTTCCCTTTTGGGAAATAACAGAAGAAATAAGCGGTCTTTCTTTACTTGAACTCTTAGAAAAGTAGACAAGAAAGTCATTATCATAATCTAAATAGTCTTTTCCAGATAGGATATACATTTGGGCAAAGGGGTCCCTTTGCACAGGGTATAGGGGGGGTCATAACATTTTACTGCAACATAATTTAATTCCCAGGATCAATAGTTACTACTTCAGGGAGGATGATAATCTTGTGCGGTGTATGATGAGTGTCTCCGAGGAGGAGCACGGTGGTGATGCAATTGTGGTGAGGGGGACCCAAGTATCCTGCAGAGACCCTTACCAGATCCTCATCAGCAAATAGCAGATGGACAAAGCTATATAAAATCCAACAAGTGTCTTGGTTCAGGCTGCAGGTTCTCCTGAAGATACCTGAGTCCCTCTTCATGGCTCCAATCCTGGGAAATGAGCCGTCCGGGAAATGAGCCGTCCAGGTACTGGGTCTCCTGGATGGTAGAGACAGAGACAGAGAGAGAGAGAGAGAGAGAGAGAGAGAGAGAGAGAGAGAGAGAGAGAGAGAGAGAGAGAGAGAGAGAGAGAGAGAGAGAGAGAGAGAGAGAGAGAGAGAGAGAGAGAGAGAGAGAGAGAGAGAGAGAGACTTTGGCAATACAGCCAGCCATTTAGTGTCTCTGCGCGAGGCCGCTTCGCACTCTGCCAGCCATTTCCGGAATGGTATGGGGGCTGTTAATTTCCAGGCATTCTTGGAGAAGGCATATGTGGTTGATTAAAGTTTCTGGGGGGCAAATGAGGGCAGTTAGCTTGGAAATGGCCTAATTGGCCACAGTTAAAACACCTCACATTGTTTATGTTCACCATTGCCTCCCCCACTTCTTTACTAACAGCCAATGCCAAAGTGTGGTCAAGACAGGAGGCTTTAGTGCAAGCATCGACCATCTGGGGGGATGGTCGGCTCAGGCTCTTGAGGGAGAGCTCTGAGGATCTTTTACATTTCTACGTTGGCATTGGTCATAGCCATTTTCCTTTAAGAGCTCATCCCTGGCCTCAACATTATCAATTTGGCGCTCAGTGGGTTCTCAGAGGCAGTCAACAAACTTAATAAATGTTTCTTCAATCCCTTGGTGGATTGAAGAAAAGTTCTGGAGGGGGGGTAGTTCCATCAGGGATCTTTTAAAAAGCAGTCTTTGCAGCAGCTTTGATATCATCTAGAACATCAGCGGGTGGCAAGACCTGGTCTTCTGGTCTGGAGATCTCCCCCTCCCCCGCTAAAGCCGCAAGGCTTTCTTCCCCTTCTCCTAGCACAGTGCTTAAATCATATTTAGAAAGAATGGGCTTTAACAGTTTTCTCCATTGCATCTCCCATAATAAAAATTCAGAGCAAGAAAGTAACCCAGAGGCAATATATCGTAAGTCATGAGGGATTAAAACGTGTCCATTAAAAGTTAATTCCAGAACATTTTTAAATTAAGGTGAATTGCGGCCATAATCTTTGGCCACCTTTCTCAACTCCTTCACCTCGGTGTAAGGAATTTGCTTGCATTGCAGATCCCTCCTCATTTTACAATGACTGGTACCACAAAATAATCAAGGTCTCGAAGCAAGCCCAAATCACCCTCCCATAAGGCTTCCTCCCTGATCCACGTCCAGTTTCCCCCGGGTTTGATCATGCTGCCGGGGGTGTTGGGGGTGTTTCTGTTCCCGTCCTCCTCAGAGGATAAGACCGGGCGGGCTAGGGCGTGGAGTCTCCAGCTGACCAGTGAGACCTGGTGCCTTGGGTCCCGGCAGGCTAAGATGGCCTGCTTCCGGCCAGGCCTACTTCTGCTTCTGGTGGTGTGGGAATTGGAAGAGGCTGAAGAGGGAGGGGCATGGCCTGGTGGTGGGCCTGACAAACCCACTGGGGTATGGCCTTCCTGGAGGCCAGCACAACCCACAGGAGGTTCACCCGAGGGTATGGTGGAAGGGACAGCAGGGGTGGGTCCCGACGGTGACACCATCGATGTATTTGCAATCAAAGGGAAGGGACCCAATTCAGGGGCAGGGCTTGGCGCATGATAGATGGCAGGTGGAGGGGCCAGAATATGAGGGGGTGAAGGAGGTACACCAATTTGTGGAAAATATTCTGGGCGCCCAACCGTGTGGTTGGCGCCATTTTGTACCTCACTGTTAACACTTTTAGAACTGGGCATTGAACTGGGAACCATGGAGTTAGGGACAAGGGAGTGGGCAGGGCTCGGGCTGGAGTGGCCAGGTCCAGCACGAGAGAGGGACTGAGTGGGGTGGGAGGCAGCAGGGAGTAGGTGACAACCCTGAGCCTGTGGGCAGGATCTGGCTCCCATCCCACTCATAGGGGAAGCAGGGTTAGGATCAGGGAGGGAGGAACATGGGAGAGGAGAACCGGGGACCCTGTATTCCCGCTTAGATTTTACTAATTTAAGAATTGAATCTAAATTAGGATTAAACTTGCCTACTTTATAATTCCCCTAAAGTTGTAGATCATAAATGCTTTGCCCAACTTTTCCCCAAAATGAAACCAGAGAAATGTCACCCCAAGTAATCTTGGGAAAATGTTCAAACAAAAAGTCAACAAAAGATTTGAGGTCCCTCTTTGAAAAAGAAACATCTCCCAAAACCAGGGGAGCTTTAACTTGGACAGAGAAATCTCGTTGGGCTGGGGACAAATGATTATCCATCTTTCCCCAAAACCCAAAATCTTCCCCCTATGAGACAAAAGAAACAACTTAAAAGGACAAGGCCATGTGTGGTGCCCTCTCCCAGGCACCTGGCAGCCCTCGCTGCAAGCACTCACTGATCAAAGACACACAAGTGAAAAGAAGATGTCTCGGAGGCGCTGGGGGGTTCCTGTCAGTCCTTTGACTTCTAGAAGCTTCCTCCAAAGCTGTAGTCTTCACTCAGAAAAATCCAAAGAGGTGTCGACAGGCCAGGAGTAACAGTCCTCAGAATACGAAGGAAAAAGCTCCTCCTGGAGCTGGCCCCAAATGGCGCTTTTTTCCTGATGATGCAGAATCACAGATCTGTGGGCCCTCAGGAGACGCTCCACAGGACTGGACAACTGCCCATGGTCCCTGTTTGGGCGACAGCACCAGGCGGCCAGAGTAGCTTCCCCAGGCAGGTGCTGTCGGGGCGCCTGCAGCTCCAACAGCGTCTGCACCTCGGGCTGCCTTGACAACTCCACCAGGCCCCCAGACGCCTGAGCCCAGATGGTGAAATCAAAGCCTCACCAGAGTGACGAGAGGACTCTTCTCATGGCAGATCCAGCACGGCTTATTGAGGGAAAATCCAAGGGTCCAGGTGAGGTGAGGGTGAGGCATTCCAGGTTCGTCTTCTCCATGGCTTTCTCCCACACTCTGGCTTACTGCATGACATCCTGTGTGTCAATATATTTTATTTCTTCCTGTGTCTCCTTCCTGCTCTTTCATGTCCTCTGATAAAGTCTTAGTACATCTTCCTTAAATTTAACATGGTATTCTCGGATTGTTCTCTGGTGCTCTGGTTTGTGTCAGGGTTATCTTATCACTTGGACAGGTTGGTGAGTGGATGGCCTTACACTGGTTTTAGTTACACACAAGCCTTTTTTTCCCCCTTATGTTTTGCTAGGGTCTGTAACACAATACACTCATCACATGATTGTTTCCATAAGTGATGCATAGATATTACATTCATTACACTACAATTTCTATGAGCAGCACCGTGCACACTTAAGCTGATAGATTCTATGAGTTTAACAAGCACCTAAAAAGAATTATAACTGATGCTATTTCTAAATACTTATAATCACCAACAACATGCGTAAGCTAATACATAAATGTGAAAGCCAATATTACCTGGTCATTTGTCACCCAGCAGTTCATCCCAGAGCTGGTGGTTGTTTTGGAGGAGCTGTTGCTCACTGCAGAGGGCAGGTTGTAGATGGCAGGGAACGGTGCTAGTTCATAACTCAGCTCCCAGCACCTTCAGCTTCAGCCATTTCAGTGAGGACTGAGGTCTCTCTGCCAGCATAGAGAAAGAACAAGGCTGGGCTTCTTTGTGGCAGCTGGGACTGTCTGTGCTTCAAGCTCTCGTGGGGGCCCTTTGCACTGCGAGGGCTTTGAGTTTATTGGGATACTTCAAAACTTCAGAAGTTTTGAACACTTGGAAGGATTCTGGCTCTTTGAAGAGCAGGCTTCAAATTATCAAGGGAGAGTTTGCCTTTCCAGTCATCTTTTACAGTCTTTGATAGAAGCACAGTTACTTCCAAAAGGACAAATGGTGCACGGAGGCCAGTATTGACCCAGTGTTCCCTTAGCTTCCCAGATTTCCAGCTGATCTTCGTTGCCAGGAGGGCTGCCCTGCATGAGAAGAAGGATCAGAGGGAGAGCCTGTGACCATCGGGCAGGTGGAATCCCTTCCAGTATACATAGATTTATAGATTTCTATAATTCTGTTTCTACATCCATGTAGTTACATTGATGGATATATAGAGGTGGGTTTATATGTGCATATCTATATAGTTAAATTGATCAATATTTTATACATGGGATATTTACATTTATAGTTACATTTATAGATAGTTACCTTTATAGATTATAAGATTTACATTGAGAGCTCCATTTCTCTCTCAACAATATCTGTCCTATTCCATGGCATATCTAAGTCAGCATTTCTTGTCTCAAAGTTTGCATATGGATGCATACTGTGTGGGCCTCCTGTCAGGCCCTGAGAACTCTCTACAAATCCATTTCCAACACATGGAAATTTTACTTATGACCCATTACTAACACGGCCACTGCCTTTGCACTTACTATACATAGAGCCACAATTGATGTTACCCACCCTATCATTGCATCAGGATTAATCGTGAGAAGACAGTACTTTACCTCTCTGAACAGCGGGTATGGGCCAGAATGGTAGAAAAGAAATGGCAAACTGCAAACGTAGAATCCTTTTTTTACTTGAGAACAGAGGAGATGTGCTGGAATGCTTTCCCAAATCCCAGCTGCAAGCAGCACACCAGCAGTCCAGGGGCAACAAGCAATGGGCTCGAGCTGCGGCTCCGTATGGAGACTGGCTTGCCAAGCTTGTTGCCTATAGGGTGCCTGCCCACGTCTGATGGTGGAGCAGCTGCACGCTACGAAGGATAAGAGAGGCCGCCAACGACGCCAGCAGGAAAGAGGAGGCAGACAGAAGGTCCGTGGCCAACGGTCGCGTTTATTAACCAACTCACAGTCCAGGACCGACTGCAAGGAACTAAGGGTGCAACAGGATTAGAAAGGGAGAGGATTGGGCAATGGAGAAGGAATCAAGTTGCGGGGAGGGAAAATGGACATAATATCAAACCCAATGAAACTGAGCGAGGGGAGGGGTTCCCATTCCTGACCCAATCACCTTCTGTTCCACGAAGAATCCTCTAGAAAGGAGGCATGGATACAGGGTGATGGGCAGGAAGATGGGAGGGGAGAGACAAATGATTGATTTGACAAACTTGAGGAGGGATTGGATGGTGAGGCAAAGGCAAGGGAGGGGATAACTGACTGAGGTGGGGACAGTAGATTGACAAGCCATTGGTGGGAAGGGGAAAACTGGGGCAGAACCGTTTTTCCTATAACAATGGGGGTATGGAATAGACCAACTGGGGTTTACATTAAACTTATATAATATGTATGGAACTTAAATAACGAACGCACCACAACAGAGATTCATCTATGAAAGTAATACCATTGATGCCCAAGACATATGCTTAGATACTGAACAGGGTGTGTGCCACTTTGAGATCCACCCAGACACCATTCAGAAAACAGCGCTTATACACACTGGTCAGGGCTTTGTATGCTTGAGAACTGCCTGTGCCTCAGTGAAAATAGACATTGAAAATAGTTATTTACTTATTAAAAATCACCCCAACTTTTGTATTTGTAATGTTATAACATTGTGGGCTGTGATTTTACATAATCAGTACTAGTTGTCTCTCACCAACTGATAAAGGCCAACTACAAAATGTATCACCCTTTATCACCTGCACCCATTGGCATAAACCTTACTTTGGAAAAACAGTTGATAGAAGATCAAGATCTGAGTGAGATCTTGAGAAAAATTAAAGAGAATGGAGAGAAAATTTTAATAACTATTAATCATGATGCCAAAGAAATTAGCAGGGTTCTGAAAAACATAAAGCAAGAAGCAAGTCATCATTAGTGGGATGTACTTTTCGGATGGACACCAAAAGCAACTGGTATGCTTAATGCCCTAATCCCTCCAATTATTGTTTTGCTCATTTTAGCTGCCAGAAGATTAATTTTGTCCATTGCAACACTTATTTGGAGTTGGAAGATGCTACAACTAATGGTAGTCTTGAATTCATTGCCAAGAGCATATGGTATAGCCTTCAAAGATACTTACTTATGACTTGGTTAGATGAGGAAGAAACTGTATTAGTAAAAGAATTGACTAACCCTATAGAAAAAGTGGGGAATGAATCAAGGACTTAATAAAACTGAGAGAGTTAAAAGTTTGCTAGATTTAGTATGGGGGGGGGAAGAGTATAGCAAGAAGAGTAGAAATAATAAGGGATAGGTAATTTTTAGCAGGTATAGTTAAGGCTAGGCTTTAAAACCCACCAGCCCATTTGAAGTGAAAGACTGCACAGGTGTGAAGGAACTTTGGACTCAAATATGATACATTTTAAAGTGGGGGTAGGTGGGTTAGCTAATGAATATGTATTAGGTGTTTTGGGAATTATATGAATATGTAAGACTTTTTTAGATAAAGAGCCAGAGCCTGTGATTCTTCGCACATGTCGTTAGGAGAAGACTGATTGTGTGCCTGGTGCTGTAATAAACATACCACCTTCTAACTTTAACTAGTGGCGAGTTCTATTCTGTGCTTCACCATGATCGCTCATGATACCACCCACATGGCAACAACGGCTCCATTATACACTGTTCCTCTTTAAAAAATTAACTACCCACGCGTGGCGGTGTGATGTCATGGTTTGCCTCAGATACCTCGGGTTTCTTCCTGTAAATTTCTTCCGCAGGTGTGTCAATCACCTCTCCTTTCCCCCACCCTGACCCCTGCTGAGTGCTATCTGTCATTCCTGGCATTTCAGAAGGGCATTGAGTGATGGGCAGAGTTCAAAAGATGCCTTACACCCCTGGAGGACGTTGGGCCATCCTGGTGTCATTTGTCCCCTGAGACTTCTCCCCCCTCCACCCCCCCAGCTGATTTGTGGGATCCCTACCCCTTCCCTCCCCTTCTCCCCGGGGTTAAAAGGAATAGCAACCACGTGGTTCAAGAGGTTCTGTTAGAGCTGTTACTGGATTCAGAGGCCTGTAGGCCAGGAATAAAGCTCTGGATCAAAATCCTCTAGCAGAACCCGACTCCTTTCCTTCATTCCCGCCTTAAAGCTTCTCCGCCAAGGTAAACCTGAGCTCCTGCATGTCTGGACTTGTCTCTAGTGCCCAGCTGCAGCATCCAGCTTAGCCAAAGGTGTCTCTGAAGTGAAAACACCACAGTTGCTGCCTTTTAGTCAAGCAGCAAGGGCCAGACAAGCCCAAGTACTTCTCTTCTGGCTATATTTGTAATAATTCCAATATATTGGTGCCACAACGTGTCAGCCCCGAGAAGACACTCCAGACCTCCCAGAACCTCAGAAAGAGTTTAAGGCAGCTTAGTGTCACTGGCAGAGCTTTGACGGCGTAGCTCTCCAGCAGAGCCCTTGGAACTTATCCCACAGAAGCCTCGAGGACTTTCTGCACCTCTGGAAAGTGCAGGTCTGCACCTCTGGAAAGTGCAGTTCCTTTTTGGTGAGCAGACTTTCCAAGAGGGAGAATAGGGTAGCCCCTTCTGCCTGTGGGGTCCTATTCAGGTTGAAGAGAAGACCCTGCCAGACCACAGCACCAACAGCACCGATTTGGAGTGAGTATCTCTGCTCCATAGAGGGGTAGAAGCTCAAATACAGTCTCTGCTAAGAGATCTGTTCTTTTTCACTCTGCTTCTGAGCAAAAAAAGGCTGGGCAGCCCCATGGAGCGGGAGCAATAGTGCGTTAGGCATAGCCCAGAGAGGCGCAACTTTGCCGTTTTTAGAAGCAGTGAACTTGCAGCGCGGCGCCAGCTCAGAGGAGCGGGGGGGCTCTCCCTGACCCTCCCCTTCGTGGTGGTGCAGCACCAGCTCGGCTTCCTGGGTCTCTTGGCATGGGGTGGCACAGCTCGCACGGCTCGGGTTTGCAGCGCAGCACAGGGGGGCTCTCAGCGCGGCGTGCAGTGGCTCCGGTTTCGGGTTTGCTGCACGGCGCAGGCGGGGGGTCTCTGTCTATTGCCCAGCGTGGCGAGTTCCGATTCCGTGCCACTGCTGATGGCACTTTTGAAAGCAGTACAAGCAGCTGCGTTGTAAAGGGCTAAAGGTCTGCGTGTTTTTGCTTCTTATCCGCGGTTTTTGGAAATCGGTAGCTGATTTGGTTTTGGTTTTGGTCAGTGGGAGATTGTGCTGTGCCTTTTACATCTATAATGGGCTCTAAGTTAGGCACAGCATGAAAAGGAGTATATTATCAGATTGTTGGAATTTTAGTTAGTGGAAATGCAACATTTTCTGAAGGAAAATTGAAACATTTTATAAGGTGTCTTTTTCTACACTTCCCACAAATTTCTTCTGAACAAGTCCACAATATTCAATTCTGGGACAAAGTAGGGCATCAATTGATAACCTTGGGAAAGTCCAGGGACACGTTCTCAGCTAAATTTGTGTTTTGGAGCTTACAAGTTCAATCAGCCTTACTCAAACAAAGGGAAGTGGAGAAAAAGCTACACAAGGAAGGTACCTCTGCTCTTCTGTTTTCTCCCTCACCCCCAGCTCTTAACCCTCTACCCCAAAACTTGGTATTTTTAAGAGAGCAGATTCTGCTCATGCCCAGGGAAGCCGGCTCCCTGAGCACCTTAAAATGCCTGAGTTCAACTGTCCACAAAGTCCTGGCCAGACCACATGGAACCCTCCCCGTACCTCTGTGTTCCCTGCTCTGAAACCCAGAGCACATGTTAGCTTTTCGGAGAGCAGTGACCCCCAAAATGGCTCCCAGACCCCAGGGGGCCAAGAAAATGGAGGATGCCACGTGGCACCGTGCCATACCTGGCCTCCTTCTTCCCATGATTCCCTTAAGCATCCCAAAAATCTCTCCTCGCCCCCCACCCTCTCTGATCCTGGTGACACCTTTCCTCCCCCCACCTTGCCTGCCATACCCTCAGCTCCACCCCTCTACCCCTCCCAGCGGGCATCTGCCAATGTGATGTCACCAGGCATCCCTGCCCCTGTCAGCCCCCTGTCCCTGCCCCCTGTTCCCACGGTGTCCCTGCCCCCTCCCCAGGTTCCCATAGTGGGGGCATGGCCACTGCTTGTCCCCATGGCTGTACCTGTGATCCCAATGCTTCCGATTCAAAGGATACAGGGCAGGGAACGGCAGACCCAATATAGGGTCCCACTTTGTCATTTGTCCCTGTTACATATCAGCATGCAGGGCAAGGGGAAGGAGCCCCAACTGCCAATTGGAAAGCTTTTGGACAAGAAATTATAAGAGACGTCTGCAAAGCGCACAAAGAGAATGGCCCACATAGCCCATACTTCCATGGCCTTTTAAATGCTGAACTGGGTAGGACTGTAGTAATCCCACATAATTTAAAACAATTTTTTTTTTTGTGCTTCATGGCCTCTGCAGAATTCAAATTATGGGAATTGGCATGGAAGCAAGTGCTAAAAGAAGCTCTCCCAGACTTGCATGCTGATCCAAACACAGCAAAAGATGCCAATGGCATACCAATCACCATTGAGCATCTCTCCGGTGATGGCCAATGGTCCTTAGCCCCAGTCCAAGCTGCAGTAATTCCTGTAGAAGCACTTGAGAGAGTTAAAGAAGCAGCTGAAAAAGCCTTCTTTACCCTCCAACCTGAAGGCCCATTCGAGCCATACAGTAAGATCAAGCAGCTACCATCAGAGACTTTTTCGCCACATTGCCGAGCAGCCCCAGCACCCCTGGTTCACTGTAGAAGACGGCGGCGAAGCCCTCGGTGCTCGCCATGGCCCTTGCAGACAAAACAGCAGAGTTGGGCCTTGCCCTCACAGCCCCCCCAGCTGGGCCCTCTGCACCGGGCCTGGGCACCTGTCCTGGGCTGACTGTATAATGCTTTTATCCCCAGTTGTCTTGTTCTGTTTATGCTGAATAATAAATTTTGCACCTTTAAAAACTTGTTTCAGAGAGTGAAGAGGGGAGAGAAGAAGTGTGCAGTTTGTTTTCAGACACTGAACTCACTCCTCCACATTCCTACTCCTAGACCATGTTGTCTGTAGATAGACAGACAGCGAGACAGAGCTCTCCTTTGCTTTTAGTTAATTTAGCTAGCTGAGGCAAAGACGTTCCCTGCACTGTAGTTTTTTCTTTCCTTTTTCCCTTTTCTTTAGACCTGTTTAGACCTGCTCTGGACTGAACACCACAAGAGCACCGGCAGCTTGCACCTGTGGCCCACTGGGCCGGGCCTGGGCTGCGGCATTTCCAGCCCCGGAAAGACTGGTAAGAGACTGAGTGAGCTGAGCTGCAACCTAGGGAGGGGACTTTCTGAGTGTGTCATCTCTTTTGGAGGAGCAAGGAATTTTATTGATTAATATTGTTTAGGTTGTATTGTTTTATAAATGGGTTTTTTCCACTTTTCTCCAAAGAGGTATTTTCTCCTGGACCAGTTGGGGAGAGAAGCTGATTAAATCTGCTTTCCCAGAAGAGCCCTTTAGAAGTTCTCTTCCAAATTTGCCCTGAACCAAGACTCCCCCCTACACTGAAAGATAAGCTTCTAGTTTGTAACAGGAAACTGCTTCTGACGAGTGTTGTTGAAGACACCAGACCAAAGCTGCTGCCAAGACCACCACAGAGAGTCGCCATTGCCAGTCCAGCGCCGAATTCCCTCAGCACAGCGGCACACTGGGCAGCAGCGAAGACAGCAATGGTTGAACCCACAAAGCCATGCCTGCTTTGTAACAACCTTGGGCACTGGAGTAACCAGTGCCCCCTGAAAAAGCAGTTTGATGAATTTAGAAATATCAGGGGAGGAGAACTACAAGCGCTCCCTGAGGGTCAACAACAACAAAAAAACCGAATGTGGAGCACCGGCCTGCCAGGCACGCAGACACAAAAAGAGCAGGCCAAGGGATTGAGAGAAGCAAAAAAGACCAAGCACAGTAACATCCCTATTCCTCTGAGTGAAACAGATGCTTCAAGGACCAACTCTGCTGGTCCACTGTTGAAAGTTAAACAAAATAATCCTTGCTATGATTTAGGTGAACCTGTGTTAACCACAACTTCTGTTAATGAGCCTTTCAGGTTGCAGCTGACAGAACCACTCCACCTGAAAGACACTGACTGGCATTTTGTCTCCGTCAGCCCACACAGCAGGGTACTTGGCAACGAATTTGCTGTAAGTACATCGTCACTGGGGACACCAAACACACAGTGCAAGAGATCGAAATTGCTCCAGGAATGACAACATCAGATCCTGCACAATTGGTTCTCGGCCTGCACTGTTTCCACCCACCCCTTTTTCTTCCCAAAGGACAAATCCTTGCACAAGCTATCCCGGTGCTGAGTTTACCTGAAGGCACCAAAAAACAAAGGCCCACAGTCGCCCTGGTCCAAGCTGTTGGGAAGGACAAACCCAAAATCTGGTGTAATGTCAATGAGGGTGGAGAGTCAAAACACATTGAGATGCTCGTAGACACAGGTGCAGACTGCACAGTGATCCCAGCACAGGACTGGCCAGCACATTGGCCTTTGATAAACATGGCTGGTCACGTTCAAGGTGTAGGGGGCATGCAATTGGCAAGAAAATCCAAAAGCCCCGTCCAAATCGAGGGGCCAAATGGACAATTGGCAAATATATGTCCGTTTGTGTTAGATTATCTGGAACCATTGTTAGGGAGAGATTTAATGGCTCAGTGGAGAGTCACAATTGATATTCCAGACTCTCCACAGGATTTTTGGGTAGTGGTCACTGAAAAGCGCCATACCCAAAAACTGAATTGGAAGACAGACACACCAGTTTGGGTAGAGCAGGGGCTGCTCAGTAAACAAAAACTGAAGGCGCTCGAGGAGCTAGTGGAAGAGCAACTGAAAAAGGGTCACATTGTGGAGACCACGTCTCCGTGGAACTCTCCAGTGTTTGTCATCCAGAAAGCTGACAAAAAGAGATGGCAGCTCCTCCACAACCTCCAACAAATTAATAATGTCATAGAAGATATGGGCTCTCTCCAAGCTGGTATGCCATCCCCAGCGATGCTTCCCCAAGATTGGAAATTGGCTGTTATTGATATAAAAGATTGTTTTTTCCAAATTCCCCTACACCCTGACGATGCACTGCATTTCGCATTCTTAGTCCCCACTATCAACAGGGAAGCCCCTATGAAAAGGTACCATTGGAAAGTTCTTCCCCAAGGACTAAAAGCCTCACCATCCATCTGTCAGTGGTATGTCTCTTCCTTGCTCTCCCTGGTGCGTGCAGCCGCAGAAAAGGCCATCATCTATCATTATATGGATGATATCCTTGTGTGTGCCCTCAATGATGTTTTACTCACCCATGTGCTTGACCTAACAATTGATGCATTGATTGTTACAGGGTTCAAGCTCCAGGAAAGGAAAATTCAAAACATGCCACCTGGAAGTATTTGGGAATATTCCAATTCCTTAGAAACTGGAAATAGGACCATTGTTCCTCAAAAATTAGAAATCAAAACGAAGATCAAGACCCCTGCAGATGTCCACAAGTTGTGTGGGTCTTTAAATTGGGTAAGGCCCTGGCTAGGTCTGACCAATGAATACCTTGGCCCTCTTTTCTATTTATTGAAAGGGGGAGGGGACCCGAGTTCTCCTAGGGCTATTACCCCAGAGGCACAGAAAGCTCTAGAAAAAGTTCAGACAGCAATGTCCACAAGACAGGACAACCGATGTTGGCCTGACCTGCCATTCAAATTTATTATGTCAGGTAAATTGCCACACCTCCATGGAATCATTTTCCAGTGGGAGAAAAAACAAACACCTAAGGCTAAGGAAACACCTAAAAAGGGCCAGGACCAGAAGGACCCTCTCTTGATCATAGAGTGGGTTTTCCTCAGTCACCAAAGGTCCTAGAGAATGACAATGCCCCAAGAGCTGGTAGAACTGATCTAGAAAGCTAGGACCCTGATCAGGGAGCTAGCAGGATGTGACTTTGAGAGCATTCACATTCCAGAGTGCATTCACATTCGAATTGAGTTAAAATCGGGCCAATGACTAGAAAAAGGTTAGAACATTTGCTTCAGGAAAAGGAGGCATTGCAGTTTGCTCTGGATTCCTACACAGGACAAATTTGTATCCATTGGCCTGCCCACAAAATTTTCGAACAAGAGATTTAATTTACTCTGAAACTGAGGAGTGTTCAAAGTAGGAGACCTTTAAAAAAGGCTCTGACCATCTTTACAGATGTGTCCGGGGGGCCCCACAAGTCCGTTATGACTTGGAAGGATCCTCAAACCCAGCACTGGGAGACGGACATTGCTGAGGTGGAAGGTTCACCTCAGGTTGCTGAGTTGGCTGCAGTTGTTAGGGCTTTTGAAAAGTTCTCAGAACCATTCAATCTGATTACAGACTCTGCATATGTGGCTTGAGTGGTATCCAGGGCAGATAAACGATACTTACTGCAAGAAATGTCTAACATTGCACTTTTCAAATTGTTCTCAAAACTTGTAAAGTTAGTCACCCACTGAGAGCAACCATTTTCTGTGATGCACGTCAGATCACACACTGACTTGCCAGGGCTTATTGCTGAAGGCAACAGAAGGGCAGACGCTCTTGCTGCACCTGCAAAGATGGCCCCTCTCCCAAATGTTTTTGAACAGGCAAAAATCAGCCACCAGCTTTTCCACCAAAATGCACCTGGCCTAGCTCATCAGTTTCACATCACTCAAGAACAGGCCAAAGTGATTGTGGCCACACGCCCCAATTGCCAACAGCATGCACTCCCTGCAATGAGTGCGGGAGCAAACCCAAGGGGGTTGAACAGTTGTGAACTATGGCAAACAGATGTAACACACACACAGTCATTTGGATGGCAGAAATACGTTCATGTTAGTGTAGATACCTTTTCTGGAGCAGTCTATGCCTCTGCCCACACAGGAGAATCATCTTCCAATGCCATAAAGCACCTCTTACAGGCTTTTTCTTTCATGGGCATCCCCAGAGTTCAAAATTGCTAATGGGCCCACTTACAAATCCAAGGAATTCAGGAGTTTCCTGCAGCAATGGGGAGTAGAGCACAAAACAGGCATCCCCTACTCCCCTGCAGGACAAGTCGCAGTAGAAAGGACTCCCCGTGATATCAAAAGATTCCTGGACCAGCAACATCAGGTCCTGAAAGTAGAACCTCCCCACATCCAGTTGTCCAGGGCACTGTTCACAATCAATTTTCTGAACTGTTCTTTTGACAGCCTGAATCCGCCCATTGTACGCCACTTTGGGGGGAGCAGTGAGATGTCAGTGAAAAAAAAGCCTTCAGTCTTAGTAAAGGACCCTGAGACTTGGAAGACAGTAAGACCTTACAAATTAGTTACATGGGGATGTGGATACGCCTGTGTGTCCACCCCCTCTGGTTTAAAGTGGGTTCCTTCCAAATGGGTAAGGCCCTACATCCCCAAGGTCTTAAGGAAGTCTACAGAAGCGCCCCAGGTTGCTAATGCTGCCTGGAGAAGGAAACGCCACACATGTTCACTGGAAGAAATTCCATTTAAGCCTCCTATCTGTAATAGTTTGCAATATATGTTTGTCTTAAGTTCCTTGTACCAGTTTAGATCCCGCTGTTTGTGTGCAGTCTCGAGACACCATGAGACCAAGTCTGCTCTTTGAGATCATTCCACCAGCAATCTCCTGGATAGTCCATTATCCCAAAGCAAACATATGGACAACCCTGAAATTACGATATCAAAAGAGAAACAGACGACTGGCTGAGAGGACTGTTCAAGGGCTGGGGGCTCTCGGGCTGGTTGGGATCTATTCTGAAAACTGTAATTTTAGTATTGTTTATTCTAGTTATTGTTATTGTAGTCGTTAGCATTGTTTTCAGACTAATCAAGCGCATGGTTCACAAGTTAATTTCAAGCTCATCTTCCCCTCCTGAAGTCTACCATTTGGAAACCCTCAGTGCCCCAGTAGATGACATGGAAGCCACAGTAGAAAATACTGACCCTCCTGAAGAGGAGTAGCCAGTTTGCCAAATGTGGTTTGGCAAGAATTCTGTCCCTGAAACCCAGTCCTCTTCATTTTAAACAAAACAAGGGGGAGATGTTGTGGTGTGATGTCATGGTTTACCTCAGATACCTCGGGTTTCTCCCTGTAGATTTCTTCCCCAGGTGTGTCAATCACCTCTCCTTTCCCCCACCCTGACCCCTGCTGAGCACTGTCTGTCAGTCCTGGCGCATTCCAGAAGGGCATCAAAAATGATGGGCAGAGTTCAAAAGATGCTTTACACCCCTGGAGGACATTGGCCATCCTGGTGTCATTTGTCCCCTGAGACTTCTCCCCCCTTACCTGGTTGGTGGGAACCCTACCCCTTCCCTCCCCCTCTCCCCGGGGTTAAAAGGAACAGCAAACACCTGGTACGAGAGGTTCTGTTAGAGCTGTTACTGGATTCAGAGTCCTGTGGGCCAGGAATAAAGCTCTGGATCAAAACCCTCTAGCAGAACCTGACTCCTTTCCTTCATCCTCACCTTAAAGCTTCTCCGCCAAGGTAAACCTGAGCTCCTGCATGTCTGGACTTGTCTCTAGTGCCCAGCTGCAGCATCTAGCTTAGCCAAAGGTGTCTCTGAAGTGAAAACACCGCATTTTCTGCCTTTTAGTCAAGCAGCAAGGGCCAGACAAGTCCAGACATGTCCCTTCTGACTATATTTGTTCTAATACCCACAGATTGAAGGCCTGATTTTATAAGGCCTTTCTTTTCTAATAACCCTACCTGTGTGCATCACATTATGACTTTCTTTCAGAAATTAATGAAGAAAACACAAACTGCCTACTGAAACTCTTCTGCCCCCTTCCAAATCAGTTCACTCCTCAAGCACAAGCCTCAGGCACATCCCCGATGTGTCTCTCTCCCAGCAGCTCAGAGCTGCATTGCACAGCGCTTGCTGTGCGCCAGAGAGCACAAAGCAGGCTGGCCTGGTGGGCCTGAATATTTCTGCCAAACACTCAGCATCTCACACCTTTGCTCTGGCTCAGTGCAGAACTGCAGGATTGCAGGCGCTTCCTCCCAGAGCTGCGGGAGGCGCTGGCTCCTGCAGATGTGCCCTGCCAAGCTGTCCCTGCCTCCCGCTGGCCTCGCTGCCCCTGGCAGAAGTGCCGGGCCTGAAGGAGGCTGCCCTGTGCTCCAGCCTGCCGAGCAGCCCGGCTCCCTGCCCCGCTGCCCAGAGCGCTGCACACACTGCTGACCTTTGCCAGGAGTTGCAGGGCAGCCGGCAGAAGAGGAGCAATCCTCAGCCAGCCCAGCGGCCCTGGGCTGCCCTTGGCCTTTCTCTGCTCCTGGGCACACTGCAGACGGCCAATGCCTCCAGGCTGGGCTGTGCCCAGCACGGCTGCGCTTCCCCTGGGCAGCAGCCAGCTGCCCCCTGGGCTCTGAGAGCGGAGGATTCGCCCGCTCCCAGCAAGAGGCACCCAGGGCCCGGCTGCTGCCTCTTGCAGCTCCAAGGGCCTCCTTGCAGCCTGCCTCTGCCGGGGCTCAGCCTGCTCCGGCCTCTGCCGGGGCTCTGCTGGGGCTCCAGCCCGGCCAAGGCCGGGCCCGCTCTCACCTCACAGGCGCTGACAGCTCTGCACCACAGGAGACCTTCCCGAGCACCCTCTCTGATCCTTCTCCTTTCTCACTTGAGCAAGGCTCTTGTCCAGCCAAAGAGATTGCATTTAGGGATACAAATCCAAGTGGCAGGAGCCCAAATGCTCTTAAGTTGCAACTGAAGGGCTGAATCCAAACAGGATGTCTTGGCTGCCTCTCCCCTCCTTTGTTTTTTCTTGCAAATGCCATTGCCCTTTTGACCTCAACAAGAAATACCACAGCTGTGCCAAAACCAGCCAGTGGGCCATATTCCAAGGGCAGTGTGGTCTGCAGAGGATGAATGGAGAAGAACCTTCTCCTTTCAAATCATACCAAAGAAGCCGTATGTGTGACTTATCACCAGTAAAAAACAACTGGTAATTCAGAAGAAAATGCTGAGCTGTCTGAAGGTGTCCGAAGGAGGGGAATCTTCCAAATGAGTTGATGTTTCTAAACTTTATTTAATAATAATCCTACTCTATAAACCTATACTATAATCCTACTCTATAAATCAAAACTACTCAACAATCCTACTCTAGAGTCCTACTCTACAATCCTACTCTAAATTGGCTATGGAGATAACATCTCTTGATTATTACATTCTTCTTCTCCACTCCTCTCTCTTCTTCTTCATCTTCATTGAGTTGATGAGTGGTGCCAGGCTGGACGCTGGCTTGGCTGAACACACAAATGGATGCTGTCCACAGGAAAAAAACCAAAACAACAAAGAACATTGAACCATGACTTCCCAAGCTCAGTGCTTCACAGACTCAATCAGGATTCCTCTAGTTCGTAGAAACACCCAGAAAGTACAACAATGAGACCATCTGTTCCCCAATTGTCATGTGCAGGAACTTGCCATCACAGGCAAATCTGGCCCAGAATGCCACTCATCTGTTTATTTTGATATCTTCATCTTGCTGGGATTTTTGCCCTGCCAGTGCTCTAGAAATGGTGCTTTCTGTCCCTGGCGTTTCTTCCTTTCAGGAAACTCCAATGACTCACATAGGTCCCTGCCTTTGCAAGACAGGCACTGTGCTGATTTCCACAGGGAGACAGAGCAGTGTCTGCCTTTCCATGCCCTGGCCCTCGTGTGCTGGATGGCACCTTCCTTCCCAGCAGGGCCAGCCCAGTGGCACTGGGCCCTGCAGTTGCCTCTCTGCCACACAAGCTGGCAGTAACCCTGGCGCAGTTCCCGTCTGCTTGAGCGTGCCAGGCAGCAGATGGGGCTGGGACAAGTCCCTCCCAGCTGTCCCTGTTTGCGTGGCAGAAACCTCTAAGGGTGGGCTGGGGGCACAAACCAGGGCCCCTCAGATGCTCACAGTGAGTCCCCCACAGCCCCTCCTGCCCACAGCCAAATCTCTGACCCATAGGCTGGGACTGGCTACCTTGGGCTCCTGCACCACCGTTTCATGTCTCTGTACCTTGCATTGTTCTACTTCAATTCTTTTGCAATTAGATAAAACTGAACACGCCACCAAATTACAAAAGAGGGCAACAGAAACAGTCAGAAAACAGAGCACCTCTCCTCTCAGGAAATGCAGAGAGGTGGAGTTGTTCAGTTTTGTGAAGAACAGGCCCCAGGGAGACTTCATTGCCACTTTCCAAGACTTCAGAGTGGCTTTCATAAAAGTGGGGACACCTTTTTTAACAGGTCCAGTTGCAATAGAATGTGATGAATATTTTTAATCAAAATGGGGATCAAGTCAGAGTAGGTCTAAGGAAGAACTCGTTTACTCAGAGCATGGTGCAACCCTGGCACAGGTTGTCCCAAAAGCTTGTAGGTGCCCCATTCCAGGTCAGGTGGCAAAGAGCTTGGAGCAACCTGATCGCTTTAAAGATGTCCCTGCTCATTGCACCAGGGAGGATCTTTACAGGGCCCTGCCAGCCCAGCCCAGTCTAGGATTCCTCACCATTTTAATTTGAAGAGCACCAAGAGTGAAGGTAAGGAGGAATGGGGAATATCTGATGCCTTGGACTTGAGTGGAAGAGGAGCCTATCCCTCGGACCCTGTTTCACCTGCAGCCCCTTCACATTTTACCTTCAGGAGCTCCTTGGCAGACCAGCGACACTTCACGTCTGTCTGCAGGCAGCAGCTCAGGAAGTCACACAGGCAAGGCGAGAATCGGTTGGGCTGCCGCAGCTGTGGTCTCTCTCCCCTGGCTGTCAGGAGTTGAGCCTGCAGACAAAGGAAACATGAGACTCCACCTGCTGCTTTTACATCTGTAACTGCTCTCCCACATCCAATTGTTTAAGCTCCATTCTCCAGTGGCAGTTTCTGCCGTGGCAGACACCCAGAGATGACTTTACCAACCAAAAACCCAAACCCCAATGCAGCCACAGCTTTTCCACCATCCCACAGATCTTGCCTTGGCAGCTGATTTCATTGACTGACCTAGTTAGTGGGAGCTACATCAGCAAAGCACGTTTCGTTCCCTGGGGATTCACACCAGCTTGAGAGGCTTTTTGGAAGAGGGATTTTGCTATACTAACTAATTTTACTAACTAATTTCATGGATTAGTACATGAAAGGCATCTCTGCAGTGCTTGTTGGTCCTTAAGCACAACTGCCATACAACAAATCTCATTGAGCTTCTTTTCCCCTTCTAGAAAACAGTGGTAAGTGGAAGGAAAGAAAGGAAATCCACCAGCTATTCATCAGGAAAAGAAAACATTTGGAATCTCACATTCAACATAGACACATTAAGATGCATGCACAAATATATTGAGATGAAAATGCCTGCTTGGGTGCACAGGAGCCACCTATAGCTCTGTCTCTCAGCTGCAAGTTTCAGCTTTATGTGGCAAAAGGAAACCTTTTCATGGTCAAATCAGAAGAAGTGCCATGCCTATGGTCACCCTCTGCTCATTTGGATACTCAAGTCAATGCATTAAAGGTGTGCCCATTAGCAGAAAGTGTTGGGTAAAAAAGGGGAGGTTTGTCAGGATCTCCATGACCCCAGGCTGTGGCCTGGTCTCCATAAAAATGCCCATCACAATACTAACAGCTCTGTGCTGGTGGCACTGAAATAGATGGTGACGAAAGAGACCATGTTGTTACCCTCTTCAACCCAAAGGAAAACTTCCAAGCCTAAAACAACAAACACACTGCTTGAGTATAAATAATTAGGACAGCTTTCTTTCCTTTTCCCACACCACCAGAGGTCACAAAGAGGGTTTTATCCTGTCCCTCTGCAGCTGTGCTCAGCCACTGGCCATGGTGGGGAGCTGGAGTCCTCCCTGTCATTAGAACTGCGCAGGCCAGGGATGGCCCTGCTCCTGTGGTAAAGGAACACAGCACCGGTGTCAACTGCCCACGTTGGATCCCTGCCCAGGCACCTGGCTGCAAGCTCATCAATTTGTTAAAGTACCAAGAAACAGCCAAGGGTTTGGCGTACAATTCTAACTGCAGTCAGAAAAAACATATGCTAAACTTATCCAGGCCACCCGCACACATGACTGAACAATGTACATATGACTTGAAAACCTGAATGTTTCAAAGACCCACAGGATTTCAAAAAGATGCTACAGTATAGAGGAAAATTGATGTGCTGTGGTTCAAAAAGGGAAAAGAAAGCAGAACTTTTCAACAAAAGAAAGCAATGCTTGGGCATTGCTTTGGTGGTTGTTTTTTTTTCACTTTTTCTTTTTGTGTAAAACTGAAACTGGGAAGACTCAACCTCCATTTCAAAGGATATTTATCACACATCCAACCGTTCCACTGAAAAATTCTTGTCCTTCAGAGCCAGAGCTCCAACAGGGTTCAAAAAGCAAATGAGAAATGTCAGGCCTGGCTGGAGGCCAAAATGGCAACTTTCTGAACTGGTTAGGTTTCTGAACTGGTTACGCCCTTCTGATGCAACCAAAACTACAGCGGATGCTGATGTGCTGCAGGGACATTTTTAGAAGGGGACCTTGGTGGAAGTGGGGCCAGCAGATGGCAATGGGATTTTGTCCAATGGCACACAGAACATGGGACAGGTGAGAAAGACAGCGGGATCAGTGAGTATTTGCTCCTTACCGAAACAGGAGTTTCATTCCTGCAAGGAACTTCTTGTTCCACCATTTCGATGCCCACGATCCCAAAAGACCATATGTCCACTTTGGGGCCATATGGTTGACCTTGCACCACTTCAGGCGCCAGCCACCCAGAAGTGCCGGCCACGGAGCTCTGTCTGCTCTGCTCAGGGGTGAGCTGAGCAAAGAGGCCAAAGTCAGCTGTGGAGAAAACAACAAACCATGAAAGCCAGCTCCAGTTAGGAAACGAAGCAAAAGAATTCCCCACTCTCAGGCTAAGAATGTGCTGTTGAATCTCCCGGAGAACTGTCCACGCTCAGTTTCCTTAGGGCTTTAGCCAAAGTAGTATGGAATTGGCCACATGCAATAAAACACAGGCTTTTTAACGCTGCTCACAGCAGTGGACTTTATTCCCCTGAAGCTTTAGATTGTAGCTCCCTTCCTGTGGAAGGGACACACACAGGTCAAGAGCACTCTTGACTTCTTGTGGTTCCTTCTCATACCTCTGCGCACGTTGCAACTGTGCCCTCAGCTCACAGCAGGGGTCCCTGCACTGCTACCAGCACCATTTTTGGGGAGCTGGCTGTCACTCAAAGCAGCCCTAAAGCCCACATCCCTGGAACGCTGCACCTGACCAAGAATATACTGACCCAGCTTGACAGAACCATTGGTTCTGAGAAGGATGTTGCAGCTCTTCACATCTCGGTAGATCACATGGTTTGAGTGCAGAAAATTCAGTCCTTGCAGGCACTGAGAGAGAAAACAGAAAGAGGAGGGGAAAAATAAGCTATGGGATTTCATTACACAAGAAAGGAAACAAAGAGTGTAAAAGATTCCCTTTCCCCAGGGGAATGGGGAGTAATGGCAGAACACAGTGCCATTGAGAGGAAGAGCTTGCTGCTCCAACACTTGCAGAGCAGGACCTTTCTGAAGAAAGACATCTCAGCTTTTGAAAGAGCAACAGCACCTGCTCTTGTAGGCTGTCCCCTGCAAACCAGCCAGGATGACTGCTGCTGCAGTGGATGTGCTATCTCCACACAGAAGACAAATGAGGGTTTTGCCAAGAAAGAAAAAGTCCCTCCCTTTAGTGTGAAGCAGATCACTTTTGGGTGGGAGGCTGCATGACAAAGGTTTTATTGCTGGCCTCAGCACAGGCTTGGAAGTATCACATCAGTCACCTTCCTGAAGTAAAGAGCATTTTGGCTGCACTACTATCCTTTTCAGCTGAGGACTGTGAGAAATGAGTCTCTCTTTTTTCTTTGCTGCTTGTTTCAAATCCTGCCACCAGCACCTTTGCTTTCACAGGCAAGGAATGCAGTGAAGACAGGCTCCAGGCAAATGTTTAGAGAGGCAAAATGGAGAACAGCAAATACAAATACACGAGGCAGAGCAAGAGTACAACAGCAGAGGCACTGAATACAGTGAGTGCAAGGGCACTGGCAGGCATTTCACTTGAGATGCTTTTACTTGCCCATAGCATACCAGCAACACAGAAACAAAGCTTGGCACATGAAACCTCTCGTGGTCTGAGCCCGTTTCCCAGACAATCCTGCCCAAGCCCTCGGAAACACAGACGGGATTGCTGACCTCCCGACTGATGGCTGCCATCTGGTCTTCAGACAGGCAGGTCTTGCGGATGATGTCACTCAGAGTGCCTCCATCCATGTACTCTATAACTAGCCAGAGTTCATCACCCAGAAGGAAGCTGAAAAAAGGAAGCAAGGCTGTGGAGATGAACATGCATGGCTAGGTTGTGTTCTTGATTGATTCTTGTTTCCAGTTTCCTTTGTGACTAGGACAGAATCAAAGGAATAGACATTCCCTTTCAGCTGTGCATTGTTTGCAATCTGTGCAGTCTCAAGAAGAAAGACACAGCTGTGAAAAAGGAGATGTCTTAGATGGTCAGCAAGTAAAAAATGCAGTTTAGTAACAGATAAAAAACCTATCACACTGTGTGTTTCTGGAAATAAGCACCTAGTCTTCCTGGCATGCAAAGCAATGGAAAAGAGGGGACACAATCCAAGGGAAATTTATGTTAGTTTATCCAGTCATAAAAAGACACTTGAAAAAAATCAAGCCCCAAAACAAAGTGGTGGCTGTGAACTTACAGGCTATTGATTTAGTAAGATATGACTGATGCAGATTTCTGAATAATTTTCAAACTATGTGTGTCAGAGAAGACTCATGTAGACAAGATGCACTCTCTTCCTATCTGCTGGAGATCCATTAGAGATGAGCAGAGCAATAATAATTAGCCAATAATTACAGCTCTATTTTCTGCCACTGACCAAAGTGGGATTTTAGGTTGCATGTTTGCAATATGTAAAGAAACATTCACAAAAACTCACCTGTCTAAATAGTTGATCAGGTTGGGATTCCTATTAACTTTCATGACCATGAGTTCATTGACTTTTAATTTCTTCTTCCTCAGTCCTTTTAGATTTATTTTCTTTATGGCCACCTAAAATGACAGTGAAAATCAGTAACTAGAGAGGTTAGTGGCACGAGACCACAAGGCACATGGAGCAAGTGATTTTATAATGACACAGCTGAGCTGTGCCAAACTGTCTTGTGATTAGGCATTGCAGTAATTAGGAACTGTCATTCCAACAGCCCATTTCTCTGCTCCCTTGGGGGCCAGTTACAGGACACGTGGGGCCACTGACATTTTGCCTTGACCACTTGGTAACAGTGGTGTCTCAGCTATCACCCAAAAACCTCTCTGCTGCTTTGTTTGGGATTCAGAAGAAGTGATCCATGCCTTAATACTGTGTGGATACATCTTGCAAGGGCTATGGGTGGGTCCTAGGGCTTTTGGGGACACTGTGCAGATCTCTCCCTACGTGCAGTTCCCAAGTGCAGCACTGCAGGTTGCTAAGGAGCTACCAGTAACTTTGAGATGTATTTGCTGGCAGCCAGAAATGAGAATTCAGGACTCTGAAGCTGTAGCCCCAAAGATCAGTAAGGTGCTCTAAGGCACCACCTTTGTTTTAGCAATGGAGAGCGAGTGAGCGCGTCCTTCTCTGAAAGGAACCGCTGCCCTGCGTGCCTTCCT
>VZSU01000426.1:1005220-1019195 GCA_013398715.1 Nesospiza acunhae | reverse complement strand
CTGAATGAGGATGATGACGATGATCGTTTAAGAGGTTTAACCAAAGAGCAGATTGACAATCTTTCTACACGGAACTATGGGGATGTTCACACTGAAAATGAATGGAGTAAAACGTGCAGTGTTTGCATTAATGAATATGCAACAGGGAATAAGCTAAGGCAGTTACCTTGTACACATGAGTTTCATATTCATTGTATTGATCGCTGGCTTTCTGAAAACTCCACCTGCCCAATTTGTCGGCAGCCAGTTCTGGGGTCTAATGCCACAGATAATGGCTAGAATCGTTTGTACTGCTCAGCACTCAAGGATTTGCTCCTGCTCTGTTATGAGCCAGATGAAATTCATTGACTTAGATATGGGTCCATTTGTGGGAGGAGTTTTGTTAAATTTCTTCAAAAATTATAGAAACTTATCTAAATCTAACAATGTAAATACTATTTTTTCCAAGTGCAGATCTAGGAGCACACATAGAACCAAATGATATTGGTAAAGTTTATATTTTTTTAGATAATTTTGTTATGCTAAGCACTTTTGTAAATACAGAAATGCAATAGTTAATCAGTCCTGCTTAATGTATGTTTTTTAACATTGTAATGGACTCGCTTTATTTAGATTACAAAATGTTTCACACAGACCCATCACTGTGTTGAAAAAATAGTGGCTAAATAGCCATTTGTTAGCTTTTTGTTCCAAGAACAATTTATTTTACAGAGAGTCTCTTGCTGGACATGTTTGCTGAAGATATTTAAGTTACTTGAAGTGCTCATTTTATTAATTTTTTTTTAAACATTGAATTATCCTTTCCAAAAACTTGCCAATTTGGTTCTATTTAAAAATTCTATGGCAATTTTTGCATGTGGGTTTACACAGTTCTTAACGTTGATGAGTTCTTATTCAGAAGTGGATGAGTTAGTGGCATTATGAAA
This sequence comes from Nesospiza acunhae, assembly GCA_013398715.1. NCBI lineage: Eukaryota > Metazoa > Chordata > Aves > Passeriformes > Thraupidae > Nesospiza > Nesospiza acunhae. The sequence goes on along the minus strand of VZSU01000426.1, from coordinate 1,018,269 downwards.
TGTATATAATTAAATGCTGTCTTTGACAATCTTTGTCTTTTTAGTGCAGACAGCAATCAAATCTGATAATTCCAAGAGGGTGTGTCTTACTTGCTCAAAGAATAAATGAGCACTAAGGAAGCCTTTTTACTCTTCCAAATTACTCAATCAATATTCCTGGGGTTTTAACTGCCTTAGTTTAAAGAGGGGAAACATTTCCTTGACCATTATATTGTCTATAATATGCATGTTTTGGGCATCCTACTCAGAAGAACAAAACAAAGACTTGAAGTGCTTTTGTATAGAAATTTAAGGTACACATGTAGTGTTAGTCCTCTTGAAACACACCTGAGGACTCAGTGGCAAAAGACACTAAAAAGGACAAAATAAACTTCCCTGAAAATCCCCAGTGTCTGTATAATTAGATATTAAACTTTATACCAATGACTTACACTGAAATAAAGTTGCAAGTTAAATAATTGAGGCTTTATGTGAATTACTGTTGAGCCATATCCTGTAGATTAATAAGAAAACTTACTATTCTTAGTGTTCAGTCTCACTTTTCACTTTTTTCCCCACTTTTCCCTAGCTCTTTTCCTGATCTTTTAGTTACTATGGTAAATAAAAGCTCAGCTCAAAGTGCTCCAGGGGTTTCTAGGAGAAGCTGGATGTTACAAAGCTTGTCTTCTGAGCAACCTACATCTCAATCCCTGGAGAAATGCAGAATTGTGCACTAATCTGCTGTGTGTATTCTGAGCAGTAGACAGAGTACTTGAAGTGAGCAAGTCCTACTGCCTTTCTCTGCCTGCAGATAGTGGCCTTGACAAATGTGCTTCTGTGCCAGGTGTGTCACTTAGAACATCTGCTCATGATATCCTTCAAGGGTAGCTATAAAATCCCATGTGATTGGATGTCTGCTTCAGTTCTGCAAGTGGAAAACTTGTGTCATAAATTCAACAGAAGGGCTTATTTTCATTCCTGAAAGTAGTTCGAAGAAACTCTGTTCTGAGATTTAGATGATTTAAGGATATGATTAAGATCTCTTCTGATGTAATTTGTGCTGCTAATTACCGCAGAGGTTGTTGTCCCCTCCTTTGAGTGCTTCCTTAGCTGCAGTAAAGAGTGAGGAGATTTAAATGTGATTGTAAGAGCTAGCTTTTTTTTTTACTTTTTTTTTCTTTTACTTATGTTAGCTGCTGAGGCTGACAGTATACAAATACATACATGTCTTCTGTTGCTTCCTTGTTTCTTTATGACTTCCTTTAGTGTTTGAAATGTGCCTGATTGAAAAGACACATACGTAGAAACCTACCTTTGGCTCACTACTGCCTTGCTGGTCAGGTCCTTAAAGGTCCATTTTAACTCTAATCCTTACAACTGCTACACTAATGCACTGATGAAGAGAGATTCTCTGTGCCTTTTTTCCATTCTAGTAGGAATTTTGCTGTGTGTAGGAACACAGTTGGTTACAACTCTCAAGATGAGATCATCTGTGACAGGGAATGTTTAACTGAGCTGCTAAGTGGAATATCCCAAAGCACAGTGAGAGCTTTCTGTAGAAATTGAAGGCTATGGGAAAAGAAACATTAAGCCTCCACTACTATATTCCTGCTCTGTCACATGAGAGTTGTCAAGTATTTCCCCTCCATTGAGAAGTATATAATTGTTACTCAGCTTTCCCGAGATACTGTGTTAATGGCACCAATTAAATTATAGTGATTCAGTTTGGTATTGGCTTCTGTTACCTCCATTTCTGTGATAAAACTTCAGTTCTTTGCCACCTCCACCCTCCAAACACTTTTTACCTTGTCCTTTGGTGACATTAAGAAACATAATTTATTTATATGCGAATAAATAAAAATATGTTGGCAGAATTTTTACAAATTAGTTAATTTAAAATGAAATACTAAATGAATTTGAACTGGTAGCACTAATCCAGAGCCTGCAGAAAGCCTTAATGTTGAAGATGACCAAGAAACCTGCCTTAAACATGATGCCTGCAAAGACAAAGAGAAATATCAGGCTGAATTAATAGATTTTTCTATTTCTTTTATGTGTGATGCTATCAGTGACTTTCTAGTTGATATTATGGCCCTGTATGTCTCCCTAATAGTCTCTTCTTTAATAATATATCACAAAGGAGTGGTTTCCTGTGTTGCTAAGTAACACGCAACAATTAGCAACGTGTGCAAATATGGAACTATAAAAGGAAGCAGTAAATGATAGCAGGTTATGTCCTGTCACTTCATGCTTTTGCCTTGATGGGAAATAGCTATTCTGCTTTTAAAAGCAGATGCCAGTTCACCATGCCCAAGCTCCTGGTGAAGTAACCCTGTGCAGTTATCTGGTAACTACCAAGTGACTGATCAGAGCCCAACCAACCTGCCCACCAAGCCACCCAGGAATGATGTGGGATGGGGCAGGACATCCTGCAACTGTGTGAGGGTATGGTGAGCCAAGCTGGTAATCAGAGTGGTCATGGTGATGTGGGCACGAGAAACCTCGTAAAAAAAGAGAGTTGCAGTGGACTCACTTCAGGTCTGTTCACACAAATAAAGCTGGCCCTGCAGGTCAGTAAGGTGGGGCAGATACTTTTCTTATCTCTAAGAACTCAGCATCTCAAGTGCTGGTCTGCAGAAATCGTGGGGAAGAAGCAGGAGGAATCAGGTCTGTTTGCAGTTCAAAGGCTGTGATCTTATCAGGATCACAGAGACCTGGGGGGATAGCTTACACAGCTGGAGTGCTGGAATGGATGGATACAGGCTCTTTAGGAAGGACAGCGATGGGGAGGAGCTGCCTTTTGAGGTGAGAGCAGCTTGAATGCATGAGCTCTCTCTCAGGAAGGATGAGGAGCCAGCTGAGAGCCAGGTCACAAGTAGTAGGCAGACCAGCATGGTCCCTGTTGTGGTAGCTGTCTGCTACAGACCACCTGTTCAGAAAAAGATGCAGGGATCTTCTTCAGACGAACAGTCTAGATTATCTCTGGATTATTGTTTCACAAATGAGACACATTAATTTGATTGTGGGCTGCAGGATTTGCCAGTTCCTGAAGAGGCTTTGAGGCCTGACTTTACTTTTGAATGCACTGACCATACATCAGTGCAGTCTGCAGGACTTCATGGGAGAGAGGGGGCAAATGTCAGAAAGCTCAGGATTATTGTTCTCCAGTCATATACCGTGGTTATAACTGGAGCTGTGCATACCCAGCTGCGGTCAGAGCAGCATTCAGAACAAAAGACATGGCCATGCTGACAGTGCAGCACTCAGAGATGAGTCTTTAAAATTAAAAGTATAATTAGCTCTCCTGAGATCCTGTGCAGCTAATCTGATTTCAGCCTGCTCACAGAAAGCATCAACAGCAGGCAAACGCTGCCCAGCTACACTACAGACTTCCCTCAGCCTGCTCATGTTTACGGGAGGAATGGGGTTAGCCCCCCTTTTGGACACACAAGGTATCTCACAGCTAGATTTCTTCAATTTCTTTTTTTTCCCCCTGGGCTTACACTAGACTCTGACTAGTCTGGAAGAGACCTGGAGCAGGTTCACCAGATACTCGGTGCACGTTGCTCTTTGGCATTCACACTTATTCCAGAAGGTGTTTATTCCAGCACTAAATTTATCTTTAGTGTAATGTGAATTGCCTGAAGTACAAAAATGAAACATACACACACTAAAGCAAAACAGATACAGCTTTGATTTTGTTTTACAGGTTGAGCAGCTAAAATGGGATCTGTGGGATCACTTTGTCCCGTCATATTAAGCAGTCCTTTTGAAGGCTGAACTTCAGGCATTTATAGCCACAGTTGGGGCTCTTGTCCTGAGTAACATGGGACGGATAAATTGTATTGCTTGTACTTCCAAGAAAAGCACTTGAATTGTATGTTGAACTTTTCCATCTCATCAGTAATACTAAGACTTCAACTTGGCCAGTTCCATTTTGGTGTATTTCCTTTCACAGCACTGTTTCTACAGTGCTGAGCATCTGACATACCTTGCAAAGCCTGTGAGCTATTTTTGCAGTTCACACACATTTGAGCTACATTAATAATGGCTCACTCTTTACCTTCAGGCATGCGTGCCCAGGAAAGCATATCATGTTGCTATTTTAATACAGAGGTCTTGCCCTTTTCTGACTGAGTAATGCATGAATAGAGCACTTTGGCTGCTAGTACAATTTCTTTTACTGTGTTCTTCAACACATTTTGCATACAGTTTATTCAATTTGTTCAATGTATTTGTTCAAATACATATAAACACTGAAAGAGTAGGAATTGCCAGTAAGTGTATGAGCACACGCTGTAGTTAACCTGCATAATGTGTAGCAGTTACCTGGAATGTACATAGTCAGAGTAAAGAATCATATTATTTCAGCAAAAGGTCTCTAAAATTTAGCCCTCTCCCCCCTTCATTTTAAGGTATCTCCAAGTCTAGACTCCAATATTTTTTTTCTTGTTACACAAATCTCAAACTATGATTCTGGCCTCCCAGCTGATTTCAATCACTCATTATTCTCTTGCATCCACTGTGCTTTGACATGAACCAAGTTATAGCTCCTTTCTCTAGGATCTAGACTGTGAGATGTGAGTAATGCAATTTGAGGCATCCAAAACCCCAGGAAGTACTGTGACAAGATTCCTTCTCACTATGCGATATTCCTTCTCACTGTGATGGTGGTAGAATTGGGGAAGGCAGAACAACTTGAATAACCGGGACTGTTTTGGACAGAAGCACACTGAGAGCAAGAGCCCGTGCAGAGCCCCATTGCACGGGGCCCCAGAGCATCCCACGGCACATCCCCGTGTGCTGCCTGGACCAGCTGAATTCGTCTGAAACTTCGGCTTCCAAGAGGAAGTGTCTCACAGCAGGAGAGGGCGCCAGACAACAAGGAGCAAGTGGTGGCTTGGCGGCGCGTCTGGGAGCGCAGACCTGCTTCCGAAGGGAAAGGTGACTGGCAACAGGGCACCGTGTGACAACCCTCCCTTTAAGGGGAAGGGAGCACTTCAGCTTCGAAAATCCTCATTGGTCGAAAGGACTGACAAAAATCCGAGGGTCCACAAACTGAGTTTTACTGGCACATTACACACTTGATGTGGAAATTGGTATGTTAGTCCTCGACCTGCTATACAGGCACACGGCACTGGGTTTTGGGTAAAGGGCCAGGGTGAAGGAAGGAGAAGAATTAAGCATATGGCAGTGGGTTTTGGATAAAGAGGGAAATTAAAGAGGCAGGGAAAAGGGAAATTAAAGAGGCTAATTCTAAAAGGAACTATTAATCTTTAAAAGGAAAAGAGAAAAAAGAAAGAAAAAGAGAGATGAAAAGGCATCATCAGCCCTTGTTCCAGTGTTGATGCAACTGATAAGATGTCTATCCTTGTTTCAGCATCAATCCAGCTGATAAGCAGTGGTCCAGTTGAGCCATTTCAGCTGATGAGATGTCCAGGCTCTGGGGGCACCGCATGGACTTGGGAATGCCCTTTTATTAACAAGTTTCTCCACCCCGAAGACATGTTTCTCATTTCCCATATTAATTAATTACCATGCAGTCTATTCTTTTAGGCCTTTCTGGAAATGGGTCAGAGGGCTTCAGGAGTCTTTGGTGGTTGATTTGAAATAACACTGAGGAAAGCCAGCTGCCAATCCCACCTTATAGACCATGTCTACTTCCTGCCAATAATTCCTGCACTCTACTGTTCTGTGCTGTTGTTCTTTCTCATGGAAAAGTGCAGCCCTCTCTCCACCTGCCCGCCCTTCTCCAGCCAAAACTTGTTCTTTCTCACAGCCTCCTAGTGCCAGAAGTTCTTGGTTATTACCAACAATTCTGATCTGTTATTACAAACAGTCCTTGGCTGGCTCCACAGCCATCCGGTCATCAGTATTTGAGACATACATATCAGCCCCTTATCTTTTGGGAACTGAGAGCTCAAAAGGATCTCCCTTTGGACCGCTGTCCATGGGGTTATAAGAGAATGGGATTTAGTCATAATTATTTTTCATACTGGCTGCAATTTGAGTCAGTAACTTTATTTGAAGGTTCATCAACAGAAATATTATTCCACTTGGGTTGTTATTCAGGCAAGAAAAATAGTTTCCAAGGCTGCTTGTTAAAAAACAAATGCTCATTAGACAACACTATTTCCTGGGAACAGACAGTTTCTGATAAGCTGGAGAGGGGCTTAGTTCAGGTGCAGCTTCTCAAGGCCAAGACCTCATGAGCATTTGTCATATGATAGAGCAGCCTGAGCAGGCAGGGGGTACGACTAAAGTCAGCTTCTCTGGGGCTCTACACACCGTGAACCCGGGCGGCAAGGGGACACACACTGCCGAGCCCCAGCTTCCCCTGAGAGGGAGGAAAAACCCAGGACTGGGGAAAAACCGGCTTCCCTTCGCGCTCCACAGGACCGGATCTGCCCTGGGAGGGAGGGCAGGGCAGAAGTTCTGGGACATTGCCCCCGTGGCCTTTGTTTCTCCGCGTGTGGAGATACTAACGCGACCTTAAACCAGAGCTAGTTTCGAAACAAAACGAACTAGCTCGGGTTGAAATCACGCCGAGGAAAGCGAACTAGCTCGGGTTGAAATCACGCCGAGGAAAGCGGCTGCCCAGGGCGGTGACTGCTGCTCCGCTCGGGCCCCGCCGCGACGGAGGAGGCGGCGCCGGCCGGCGCGGCCCGGCCCCGGGAGCTCTCCGAGGTGCTGGAGCGGCTCCCACCGTCCTCCCCAGGGCAGGGACACCGGCAGCCGGCGCTCAGGACATCCCTCGGAGCGCTGCTTCTCCAGATGCCCCGACGGGAGCCACCGCCGCTCCCTGTCCCTCCTCCGCCCTGGGGAAATGGGGATGGTCACACTGCCTCTCTGCAAGCTCCCTGGAGACGGGTGTCCGAGAAGCAGATTTCCAGCCTGCAGGAAGGGCTCCCAGCAAAGGAAGAAACCGCAGTTAGCAGGGCACGAGCTGGACCTGTTTCCTGAACAGCAGCGGGGGCAGAGACCAGTGTGCCTTTTATCCTAGGGATATTTTATCCTATTCCAGCGTCCCTGCCAAAGTACTGCAAACAAGCAGAGCTGTGGGCGATGGTCTCTAGCGTATGGAATATTGTAGAATCCCAGAATTCTATTCTTCTGAATGCTTTGGGTTGGAAAGGGCCTTAAATCCATCACCCCTGCCATGGGCAGAGACACCTTCCACCGGACCAGGTTGTTCAGAGCCTCATCCAACCTGGCCCTGAACACCTCCAGGAATGGGGCATCCACAGCTTCTCTGGGCAACCTGTTCCAGTGCCTCACCACCTTCACAGCAAAGAACTTCCTCCTAATACATATTGAAACCTACTGATAGTTCAAAGCCATTCCCCCTGTCTCTACATACTCTTGTAAAAAGTCCCTCCTACATGCTCTTGTAAAAAGTCCCTCTTTTTATACTAAATGGTATTTCAGTGAGTTTATTTTTTTTTTACTTACTATGTTGTGCACATAGTAAGTGTGGGTTTTTTACATAGTAAAAGTAAGTGTGGTTTTTTACATAGTAAGTAAGTTTTTTCTGGTATTTAGAGGAAAGTCCAGGTCACAGATAAACTATATACTGAATTCCATCATATTTCCAATCATATGGTGCCTTGGCCATAGCAGTTGGCTCAAAATATCTTTCAGAAATTTACATACGTGCACCAGAGTATTTGCCTTAATAAGTGTGTCCACTCTCTCAAGCTTCTTTTCAGTCTTTCTGAGAACATCTCCTTGGGACTAACTTTTGCTTTTCTGCATTTGTTTACAACTGTACAAAGTGAGTGCCACCAAATCAGTATGGTAGTATTTTATGCCTGCCTTGGATTCCCTTTGCACCAATCTCATTGATTACAAAGCTAGAGAATATTGGACTCACATTAGCCTGCAACCTAGCTGTGGGAGAGGGAAGTGAATCAAAATAATGAAAATGCACCTCATGCATTTTGAGAACGATTTACATTCTGGAAATCAATCTCATCTTAAACGTTTCCTGTGAGGACAGGCTGAGAGAGCTGTTCAGCCTGGAGAAGAGAAGGCTCCAGGGACACCTTAAAGAACCTTCCAGTACCTAAAGGGGGCTGACCAGAGAGCTGGGAGGGACTTGTTACAAGGGCATGGAGTGGCAGGGAAAGGGGGAATGGCTTTAAACAGACAGAGGGCAGGCTTAGATTAGATACAAGGAAGAAAATCTTTATTGTGATGTTGGTAAGGCATTGGAACAGGCTGCCCAGAGAAGCTGTGCATGCCCCATCCCTGGAAGTGTTCAAGGCCGGGTTGGACAGAGTTTGAACAACCTGACCTAGGGGAAGCTATCTCTGCCCATGGCAGGGTGTTGGAACGAGATGATCTGTAAGGCCCCCTCCAACCCAAGCCATTTTAAGATTCCATGATTTTTCATTAAACTTTTAATTTCTTCAGTATTATTCTTCTTTGCTTAAGAATACATTTTTTCTTAATTACTAGCTAATTGCTAACTTGGCTCCATATGAGCTAAGATCAAAACTATGGTCTACTTTACCATATGTCTTTCCTGTGCAAAGCATTTGTAGGGGGTTGTTTTACACAGAGCTCTCCATCAATTTCCAGCCTGATAAATTCTTTCTGTTGACACCATTATCATGAAATAAAAATTACTTGTTCCAATTTAGCTTACTGTATTTTGAATGTATCTTTAAAAATATGCAAATTTGAAGTTTTTCAGTAATTTTCAGGCAAATCACAGATCACCTCCTGTTATAAAATGAGTATAAATTTCAGTTTCCAACATGTCGATATGATTACTCTATTAACTTTTAATTTTATTTACATACGTCATTATTCGAAAATCTGAAAAACCTGAATGACATGTAAACAATGAAGATGCCTGCATTTCCAAATTTTTTATCTTTTCCCCCCATTTCACTTACAGGTAATGGTTTACCCTTTCTCTACCCCACCACCCCTCTCCCATACTCCCACTCAATGTGCAATTCATCATATTTTTTTCCACCTTCAAGTTAAATCTGTGGGTTATGGTGAACTGTAAGAGAAGTGTTATTGTTGAGCCCCTTCTGCTCTATAAAGTACAGGAGACTCTAGCTCCTTTAAGAGCTTCCAGGCAGGCCATGCACGCATTGACACATGTTCACATAGGTAAGGTCACATCCTGTATCTATAGATACCAATGTCTCTGCAAAGATCCCTAAGCTATTTCACTTATTTTCTTAAGCTGAGTGATGCCAAGCACACTTTCTCTATGAACCTAGAAACAGCAAATTCTGGACTTTTTGCCTTTTTTTTTTAACCTTTTAAAAAATGTAATGATGAGTGACAGATACCTCCCCTGTAGCTCAGCATATTATCTGCATCATGCTCATTTTGATCCTGTGCATGTAAACAAGGGCAAAGCACCCCAGCACAAAGATTTGGTTTAAGATCAAGAGAGTCCATTATGTTGGTTTGGTTTGTTTGTTTGTTTTAAGACAAGCAGAGTTAGACAAGCAGAACTTGCATGCAATTACTCTCAGCCTGTAGCCCAATACCACCAGCACTGGCAGGACGCCACAGGCTTTGTACTGCAAGGCCTCAGGACTGAGCCTCATTTTGACTGAGCTTTTATTGACCTGTCTGTGGTTTTCTTTCACTTAGTTGTTGCAACAGCAATATCTCTAATGGGAAGGTAACTATGTCTAACTGTTTTACTTTTGTTTAACTTTGTATGGTGCCATTGTGGCTTTTACATGGAGAGTGACAAGAAGTTCTGCTGTGGACAATGAGATACTTAAAACTAACATAATGATGTATAACATCATTTATAACTCACATAACAATGCATAATATAATAATATGTAGAGGAATACAGGCCTGGTATGACAGCAGAGTCCCCTGAGAATGGACTCACAGGACGCTGTAGAAGAGGCAGAGGATGATGAAAAAAAGAGCACAGCCTTGGTGATGGAGAACTTGGGGCTACAAAGAGCTCGTCAGCAGTCAGCTAAAGCAGTGCAGACCTGGGAAGTGGACAAAGATAGCTGAGGGATTACACAAAGAATAAGTATATACCATGCATAAATGGCATCCCATATAATACAACTGGATGTAAAGTGGAGCAGTAGACAAATGGATAAAGAGCAAGGTGTGAAGGCATCTTAAAAACCACACAAAAATAGCCCCATAACAGTTGTTTTTCTCAGCGAAGAATTTGTTGGTAAGACACTGATGACCAGCTGCAGCCCCGACACCCACTGCTTTACAAAGGCCAGCACTGTCGACCATTGGTCCCAGAGGGGCAGTGGAAGGGTAAGCATCACACCAAAAAAAGGCAGACAGGAAGAGTGTGACTACAAAAAATTGAAATGATTTATTATTTCTGTTTTTGTTTTTTTTTTTTTCTTTCAGAAGTAGTAGCATTCCTAATTTCTTAGTAGTAGCATTATTTATTAGCATATTTCTTAGTATTAGTAGTTTTTAATTTCTTTTTTCTTTTTTTTTTTTAGTAATAATTAGCTCTCACCTTTGATTAGACTGTTACATTTTCCACTACACTAATAAATTTTGAGTAATGTGGGTTTCTTTCCTCTTTTTTTTTTTTCCCCAGAACCAGTCTCTGTGTATAACATTAGTAATTGGAGCAAAGGATGCATCTTTTTGGAAATTTGGGCTTAACAATCTCTCTAAGGTCCCAGACGGCATCTGGCACAGTCAAAAATAGAATAAAGATATCCTGTCTCCCAGTCTGGCACATTAACTACAGGACCATTCTTCCTGCCTTTGCTTTATTTATTACATTGAAATAATTATTATGCATACTGAGCTCTTTGAAAGTACATTGCTATAAATACTAGAAAAGTGAGCACGTTGTAATTTGAAAAATACCAACTCCTTTTTTTTCCAGTACATCATTCAAACCATGGAGCCATTATGACAGACCCCAGGGAATAATACTGCCATGACTCATGGTCCGATAATACACAATTTAGTGCAAATCAGCATGATGACAAAGACAGGCGTTGCATAACAAAATGACAAAGGTGAGTCCTGCACAGCGGAATGAGCTGTTTCTTTCCTCAAAGCTCAGGGCTTACCCACAGTTTGACAGCTGGTTACTAATGAACATCAGCTTTCAGAAACACAACCAACTGCTCTGGACTGCACACTTAGTTTTCCTGCAGGCTCCACTCTTAAGCCTGATGAGCAGGACTCAGGTTCTTTCTCAGTTACTGAGATTATCCTGCACACCTGGTGTCCTTGAACACTTTTGCAGTCCACTTTCTTTCTTCCAAGTCCCACTAGACTACAATGCATGATTATATCAACTTGTGACTTGAGACAGATTTTACAGGCAGGTCTCCTCTGAGGCCCTCATTCTGAGCAGAGGCAAAGATGTGTTTTGTTTTTTCCATGCCAGTAAGCTTTACTGAAATGCCTGGTTGTTAAATGCTCGGGGCGTGCCTTCCATGGGGATACAGCTCAGGCTTGTCCAGGTAAGTGTGGGCTGGGTAATTACATCTCCTTGAGGCACTCAAGCAGTCAAGTTTAGGTGAGTGAGTAGCCCTTGTAAAGGCTGCAAGGCAGATGGTGTTCCAGCTGGAGCAGTCTTTGAGAACACTGAGTGTGCAGAGGTGAAAGCAAGTGCAGCGCATGTGAAGGAACGAGTGCACTCAGCTGCTACATGGGCTGGCAGTCCACAATACTTTAAGTGTACTGGAAACACAGTTCACCTGAGGGCTGATTTCTGATGAAAAAGTAAACATGAATCCAGGAGTTGCCATTCATTTTTTGGTCCTTTTTTGGGAGCACTTTCTTTGACTTCGAGCTGACAGTTTGAACCCAAAGTGAACTTCACTTTAATTTGTCTACTAGCTAACAATATATGTGAACTGATTCCCTCTTCCCCAGGCCATTTCTTATGGTACAAAGATACAGACCACAACAGAAAATAATTTGTGGAGAGGAGAAAGAGCAAACTGAGGGAGAAAATGATGTTCATGAAAATAACCAGCTCTATGTCATGGTCTTAAAATGGGAAAGAAATGCCAGCTCTGAGCATTGTCCTAACTGGATGATTTCATTCACAAAAGCTCTTGGGCCACTTCTCCCAGAGTGATAAAATCCATGAGTAAAAAGCCTCTCACAGGCAAATATCTGTTGACAGCAGTCCTGTCACAAAGGACACATCTCCAGTGGGCTATGATGCATTCAGTGCAGTCAGTGTAAAATGCCACAGTTCTGGATTACTTTGAGTTTAGGAAGTTCAGAGTGGTTCGTCAACAATACTTCTATTTCTAAGTTCTATTTCTACTTCTATTTTGTGGAGTTGTAGCTACAAAGTATTATTTTCCCTACTATATATGAGGATACCAAAGTACATCAAGATTCAGAGGTTTAGCATTATTTATGAGCTTTGAAATAAAACCCAAGTTACCCATCATGTGTGGTAGCCAACTCTGAGGGGTCAAGTGGTTGAGATACAGACTCATGGCCGGGGGGGGGCATTTCTTATGCAGCAGATCTTTCCAAAACTCAGTGTATCCTCGTCCTGTGGTGATTCTGCCTCATTTAAACCATTCTACCTTGAAGCTTATCTGGTAGAAAAAGCAATCCCTTAAGATGTGGCAACTGCTGCTAGCTGTGCCTAGTTAAGGTCAGGATCTCAAAGATTCAGAGGCGCTGTCTTACCTAATTTTTTTTTTTCTATTAAGTTACATTCCTTCTTTACCTGTCCTTAGTAGGTAAATTCTCATGGTTGCAAATGTTTTGCACAGAAAGGTGATGTGCTGTAAGTGCTACATTGATTAATTTTTCCTCTATTTCTTTTATTATCCTTGAATTACCGGACGTTTTGAGAAGGAATGGTATCTTTTGTGATGAGGCTGGCAGCATGCCACAGTGATGAAAGATGTCCTTGTAACCGGAACAAAGAAGCCCGGTTAGGGATCCTGATCCCAGCGGGAGCTTTCTTGGGATGCTTTATGCGCCCCAAATGTCCAGTGAAATACTAGTTCCAGACAGACACCTCAAAACCCCCCACCAAACCCAGGCCTTCATGACACCTCACGCGATGGCTCACGGCGGGCGCACGGAGCCGTGAGCGG
>VZSU01000426.1:971432-1002737 GCA_013398715.1 Nesospiza acunhae | reverse complement strand
AGGAATGCCAAGAAGAACACTGCCTCTGTGATGGTTTAACAATGTCTTTTTGTCTCAGATTTTCGACCCTCCTGCACTTGTTAGTGTGACTTCCACATGTGCTAATACAGTATAAAGTGTAACTGGTATTTTTGATAGAGTTTTAAACCGGCTTAACACCCATATAAAGCACTTGCCAGTAAAGCAGATGATGTAAAAAGGAGAATTTAGAGTTGGAAAGTCACCTTCTGCCCCTCAGATGATCACTGCGCTTCTTTTTTATGCATTTGCTCATTAATCGATTTTTTTCCTTGTACAAGTAAACCTTTTTATTGCTGTAATGTTGTACCAACTGAGCTAAATTGATTAAATTATTCTCAAAGTCTCTAGCTCCTTACTGTTGTAACCACAGACATCAAAGACTAACTTGTTCTTTTCCTTCCTGCCTCCCTAAAATCACTAAAAATAAGAAACTGTCAATAAGACATTGGATTACAATGGCATTTTATTTTTAGGGAAAAAAAATCGAATTTCAGCTTTATAATGGATTAATGGTACAACTGATCTCTATATTATTTACTGTGGTCTTTTTCAATGGCTCAGTGAGAAAGCAAGAAAAGTATTTTTAGTGTAAAGGTAGTAACAGAATCTTCTCTCAGGACATGGTTTTCCATCTACTTTTCCTGTGAAATACTTGCTTATAGTTTATGCTGTGTTGTTGATTTTAGAGTCGTAGTCCTTTCCTTGTAAAGGATCTGTCTCTTCCATTTTTCAGAGAAATGTCTATGCAAGAATTTCTTTGTGCTATTTTTGTGCTGTGATATAATTACTGTGATTGCAACTGTTGGGAAGCATCATACAGAGCAGTTAAAACTCTACACAGGCACTTGTACTTTGCTCAAAGCTTTTATCCTTGAGTAAAGATGGCTAAAACATCGGAACAGGCTCCTCAGGGAAGTGATTGGGTCACCATGCCTGGATGTGTTCAAGAATGAGTAGACGTGGCTCTTTGCTGTAAGGTTTAGGGAGCATGGAGATATTCAGTCAAAGGGTGGACCTGATGATCTCAGAGGTCTTTTCCAGCTGTAATGATTCTTTGATTTTATCTGTAGTCATTTACAGGTTAGACATAATTCCTACAGATACATACAAAATGCCCAGGAGCTATAGGTGAAATGTGTCATCAGCATGATTTACATATGGCTGTTGCTGCTTCGAATGAGCTGTAATTTGGTTTTGTGGAGGCAGGTTCAGGTGGTGTAAGAAGCATGGTAAAGGCTACAAAGCTTTAACCTTGAAGCTCACTCTCATCACCTCTACTCACAGGATACCTACATCCTATTTTGCAGGAGGATCAGCAGTTGTCTTGGATGCATTTTTAAGCAAACAACCCCTATGAAGGGGTCAGCAAAGTGCTGAGCTAACAAATTCTTTAAAAACTATTATTAAAACTGTTTAAGTAAGAATAAAATCCCTATTCTGCTGAGAGAGATGGTGGCAGGAGAAGTGACAGTGGGAATTGACCAGGGGGGTGTACTTCCTCAGCACCAGCCATTAGCATCACCAAGAGTCACTGAAACACTAAGCAGGACAATTGCAACCATAGTGTTGGCACACAGAAATCCTGTTCTGTGATGGGGAACTTTTTCAGGTGAAGACTGAACTGCTACCAGTGTAGAGGCAGAAGTTAGTACTGAATAGATAGACTACTTCAGTCCGTGTTTGTTCATGCACACACTCAAACTGTGTGGTGGTAATTCGGTGTGTTACAGACCTCCCATTGCTTTTCATCCACGTTTAACTGGCACACAGTGCGGTATAATGTGCAGCTCATTCTATCACATCAAAGGCCCCATCCTATTTATGTAAACACCAGTGACAATTATAAACACCAGTGACAATTTTAAACACCAGTGACAATTATGCCTTTTGACAAAGTGCTCATCACAATAAACTCCCTGCTCTACGTTACTGTGTTTCTGTAGTAGCACAAAGGGGAGCCTCCTCAAGCTATGTGAGATCTTGCACTACTGTAAAGTGAGGTGGTGACAGTGACAGGGCTAACTGGAGGCCGACCTGAACTTCTGCTGCATTTGCTTGTTTGGCTTGTGAGAATTAGTTTGGCTGTGATAGTTGGTTTGCATTAGAATAGGAGGGAATTTAAAATACCTCTGCTTAGGACACTGAATTAGAAAAAGGTGATTTACGCGCAGTTACTGTGGAGCAACTTCATAAATAACCAAGATCCTAAGTAGAGTGGCAGAAGAAACATTTTTTCCCTACTCTGATGGGGGAGGTGAGACTATTAATAAATTCATTAAAGATCAAAGCACTCAGATGATAAGGAATACGTTATTTAGGAGTTAACTGAGGACATAAGAGATTTAACTACCCTTCTGTTTCTAGGATCAAATGAAATGAATGTATTTAATAAAAGTTTAAAATTCCACTTGCTGTATAGCCAATATATGAACTCTCTTATGCTACTTGAGAATTCATAACTCCATTGAAACAGACACATGTACTGTCTATTAATAGAAACTGTTTTATTCCTTCTCTATGCCACTCTCTCCACAGGACTCTTGTTTCAGATTTTAGTTTTCCAGCAGTATCTGCTTTTAGTATACTTCCCTGTGCTGGGTGAGTCAGTTTTCTCCTTTTCTGGGCAGACCTAAAAGCACTGCCCTACTAGTGTGATTTGGCAGAAATGCCACTCTAGTTCCATGAAGGATTAAAATATCTAACAGTGAAATGACTGCAAGGAAATCTGCTTGTCTGTTCAGGGTCCTAGAATATCACCGAGACGATGGAACTGCTGGGTGTACTTCCTTATGGAACTCACTGGGCAAAGAAAGAATTTAATATTGCATTTCCACTGCCACAAGGTTTGAGTGCAGTCTTGATCTCTGCCAGCTCTGCAGGGTTTTTTTTTAACCTGGAAACCTATGGGTTTGGAAGTGATGTTGCTCTAAAGCATTCCCTTTTTTTCTTACCATTAACTCTCCTTCCCTCTACAAGAAGTTTTAAGCTGATAACTCCTATTGACTCTAGATGGTATTTTGGACAATCACTTGAAAACTGATGTCAGCGTCTAAAACTGATCACTCTCCAATTAGCAATTCACAAGGCATTTTTATTGTAGTGAAGCCTTGCTGAGGGCCCTTTAGAACAACCAGGTCATCTGTTTCTGCTCTTCTGCAAGGTTGTCAAGTGATGCTCTGTAGATTTTGCTACAGGGCAACACTCTTGGCTGGTTCATTTTCCTTTGGCCAGTCTTGTTTGAGCTGTCAAGTATAGCCTTTAAATAATCTTTGAATCTGACAGAGCTGATTCGCTACTTGTGAAGCAATATCCTAAGCACCTATGTTAGCTTTTTTACAGCAAAAGGGAGGTTTTCCAGGCTTGTTTTCCTGTACCACGTTGTATTGTGACACATTTTAATTAAGTCTGTAGTAGTACAAATACTAGAATATCTGTTACAGACAGTATCTGTAGAGACTGATTGCCAGCATGTTCTTTTAAGGGATAGTTAATCCCAAAGTCTTTCTGCACATATACCTGGTAAAGCAGAGCAATATACTGGATTTTGAAAAGGCAGTTGAGTATCTGTGCAGCAACATCTTTCTGCTTCTGGGACAGCTTTTAGGTGTGGTTTGCCACAAATATTTTCCTTTCAGTCTCTTATCTTTTCCAGCTAAGCTACTTAAGCCTTTTGGCACAGTTGCAGGTATGTAAGACATGGCATCTGAGAGCTTTAGATAACTGATTCTCAGCTGGTGCACTCAAAGGATAATTTGGGAAAGATCACTGACACAATTGAGGATTGGGGAAAAAACCCAGATTTTACAAAGTTTGGGGGTTTATTTTAAGTGCAAAAAATGAATTATCAATATTTAAACCATATTATTTTCAGTTATTCCAGTATTTGTTAGGAAAGCTCTCAGATTTTTGATTAGCATTATTGCCAACTTTTCATAATGAATCCTGTCCACTACAAGAGTTCCTGGACATTTTCTTTCCAGCCCCAGGATTGGATATATGCCTGCCTGTTTTGAAGTTCCTGGCTGTCAGACTGGTGGCTGAGTGGTAGTTACATGACAGTAAAATTACTGGAAGATACAATGGAGCAAAAAGACCTGAAAACAGAAGATGCAGAGCTTTGGATTTCAAGCCAAGGTGTGATAAGGCAAAGCTGATATTATCCTGATTTTAATGGGTGACCCAGTCCAACCACCTATTTGGATCCCTCACAGAAGTGACACAATCCCTATAGTTACAATTTCACATCCATGTACATGACATTCACAGGAGGTTTTCCTGACAGCTACAGGCATAGTTACACCTTTTAGTGAGCACTAAAATCGGTTTAAATGAAGTGTCAGTAAATTAGTCTCAATACTCTCATGTTGTGATGAAGAATCACAAGACATACCGTGGATTTAAAATATATTTCTGCTGGTATCCCCCCTTTCGTAGGGTGATTTTGTTAATTCTAGTTCTAATTAACAGTTTGAAAACTCTTGCCTTGGGGTATTAGTGCAAAAAGAAGGTCAATGAGAACTTGTCTTCCACTTGACTAAAATGGAAGAGCCATGATTTTATCAGTTCATAATGGATCCAACAAAATGTGTCAGTTTGTTTTAGCTAAGGGTTTGGTTTGACGAATCTGCCTTCTTTTAGAGTGCTGGAAATCAGGATTAACACAATCTAATTAGTGTATAGGTTCTATAAAGGAGAGAAGGCAGCCTGACATCTTGTTTAAAACTGACTGTGAGGTCTTGATTTTTAATTCCTGATTTCTTGAATGCAGATGACCAAACCCATTCATTTGATTTCAACAAATGAGGAGGTAGTCAGAAAGAGTGAAAGCAAAGTCTTTATCGCCTTATAATAACATCACCCTGATAAATTTTTCTACTTTGAAGAGAAGGAGGGCTCAGGTGTTACCTCTTGTCAACCCTGCACTGTTCTGCCTATTTGTACAAAACACAGTAAAGGCATTCTAAGATTCTGTGCCTGTGAGGTCGGGGAACATTCAGCCCAAAGCTTATACAAAGGATACATGAAACAAGTACCCCAGGCTTTTTTGTGCCTTCAAATACTCTAAGCCTACATCACCCTACTTAACAGATGCTGTTTATTTGTAAATGGGAGACAAAAGATGATGAAAGGGTACATGCAAAGTCAAAATCAGCCATCAGAACTCTGAAGCAGATACAGAGGTTACATCTGCATTTGTCATATCAGTTACACAGCTGGGAATCAGGATTTAACCTGGAAGCTTGAATTTGAAATCCAGATGACATTTAGTCAACATTTCTGCATCACTGGGAAGGCTCATCATAGTTACTGCTTCAGTGGTCCCGTGGCTACTGAACTGAAATACATCAATTGACATCATTGACATCAATCCTGGTGCCTTGTTCTGAGCTGGGACAGAGAGACAGGGGAATGGTATGCAGGTGCTGCCCAGGCTGGGGAGGGCACCACTTCTGCTTTACAGATTAACAGTCAAATCTTCCCAGAGTTTCACTAAGACAAGTCTGCATCTGGAAGCCACCCTTGTGCCATTTACCAGACTGGTCACAGGGGAAAAAAGGAGCTTTCAACAAGAGCCTAGCAGACAGACAGGAGGAGAGAGTGCTAGCCCTGCCCCTGCAAAATTTATCCTAATCCTGCCCTGCCTGAAGAGGGGGCAGCATTCACTATCAGTCCTTAAATAAAATCCTGATCCCTGCTGAAGTTTTCCCACAATCCCCCCCCAAAAAAAGAAGTTCATACCCTCTGTTTTTTATCAAAGTAATTTTATTTACAAATCTGAAATTTGCTTATCTTGTCTTTGAAAAGATTTTAAACCCTACTAGTCATCATTAGAGTAACAAAGTGGGGTGATCAGTCTTCAGAAAGAGAAAGGAATGGCTAGAAAGGTCTGAAATATCTGAGGAGAAAGAGTTCACTTCTTACAGAAAAAAAAACCCTGGGGGGTCTGGGTCCCAAATTAAGACACTTTGGGAAAATGCAAGTATCAGTCATTACTGTAGAGATATTTTGGATCCATTCCATCTTGTGAAATTGGAGTTGGACATTGAATTTCAGCTGGGATAGAGCAGTGAGCAGCTGCATGGTACTTACTTTCCAGCTGGGGTTAAACCATGACATATTTTTTCAGGTCTTTCTGTATAGTGCTGAGCCCCCGTAATAGGAAGAATTAAAAATATATTTTCTGGAGAAGGTGAGCTTCCTGCTGTGAGTTGCAATGTATACTGTCACTAAAGTTGTCCAGTGAACACAGATGAAACTTTCCCTGGTGCCTTCCAGGTAGCCCTTCTGTCATGGGTCTCCTAATTGGGACTGTGAAGACAGCATGGCCCCAATACCATTCCCTCTCTTGTGACAGAGTGGGACACGTGCAAAATTCCAAATCCAAAATCCCACAGTAGACCCAAGAAGGCCTCTTTAGTTTGAGGATCTCCACTGAAAACAAGAAGTCTGGTTTGTGTCACAGTAGATGCAGCTGCTTTAAATCTCTGGCCATTTCCACCCCTGACTCCATACCGTGTCCCTCAAGTGTTCTTAGCCATGTTGTTTCTGGTTGGAGTTCAAGTGCGA
Source organism: Nesospiza acunhae (assembly GCA_013398715.1). NCBI lineage: Eukaryota > Metazoa > Chordata > Aves > Passeriformes > Thraupidae > Nesospiza > Nesospiza acunhae. The sequence goes on along the minus strand of VZSU01000426.1, from coordinate 996,149 downwards.
GACTTCAGCAGTCCTAAACTTTCACCATCAAGAAAGACTGGGCTGCAAAGAAGAAGCTTCTGCAGTCCTCAACGCTGGATGGTTTTGTTGAAGTTTTGGCCTGCCAGCTAATTACCCAAACCAATTTTTTTGAGGGCTTTCTGCCAAAACCCCAAAGAGAGAAAAAATGGGAATAAAATAGCTGTAATAATAAATCTGATATGATCTGGTTGAGACAATGCAATTTGTGTTAGTGCTAAGTAGTAGGGCATTTAAATAATTTAGTATTCATTTTGGTACTTTTTGGTTCATTAGACAGCCAGATTCCCAGGCTGTGGGTACTTGCCATTTCTGCTAGGAATGCTGTTGTTTACAGAGACATTAAACTCTCTTATCAGTGTCATCTTCAATATAGAGAAATCCTGACAACCAAGGACAAGAGTTAATTTTAGATCTTCTTCCTACCTGAAACCTCCTCCCTTTTTTTAAAATTAAAGTCCCTTCTTAAGACACCCAGCACTTCACAGACACAAGAATCTTGGTGAATTTCTGCATCATTCTTTTACAGACTTCAAATCAAATCAGAAAGTTTTGCCCTCTGACGAGATGAAAACATTTATATTTCCATGTACCAGTTCACATCTTGTCAGGGCAGATGGTACTATTGGAGAGTACATTGTCATTAATTTGGGACTCAGCAACTGCAAACAACCATATTTTTTATTTTCATCAGAGCAAGTACACAAACTACTGTTCAGTAATAAAATGTTAGTATCCTAAGCAGAAGACACAAAATTTACTGAGGTAGAGAAAAGTAGCAGTGATGTGGTAGCTCCTTTCTTTGTGAGGAGCTAAAGCTTTTTCACTGCAGTTTCAAGTATTTTGTCGTCAGTGGCTCCAGAGCAAGGGAATAATTTTAGTTATCAACTTCAGAGGGCAAGATGAAGATCACAGGCAGCTTCACAGTGTTTATATGGTGCTCAGAAGCAGAGGGTTGTATACAAAAATATTTCTTTAGTCAGGTAAGCTTACAGCCATTAGATTTTTTTTTTCACAGTTGTCATCTGGCTTTGGTGGTGTCAGACCTCATGAAACTAAGTACACCTGGATATTCTGGACAAAATAAACAGAACACGACAATTTATTTAATCCCCTGCTTCTTAGAAAGGTTTATTTTTACAAAATAATTTTATAAGCTATATATCTTTAGGTTTTTTGGCATTATTTTTTATTGTCTAAGTTGTTTATTAACAATGATTCTATATTGACATAAACAATTCAAATAAGAAAATTGATATATCCAATTTTGTAGACTAAAATTTGAGAAGAGTGATTAACAACCTGAAGAAAGGGGGAAGGGAAGTTCTACATTAAGAAGATTGGCAGTGCTTCAACTAGAAGACTATGCTGTAACTGAGGCTATAGCCAAAAATAGAATTGGATTAACAGAAGAAAGGCAAATAGATATAACTAAGGTCAAAGCAGAAATAGATGCTTTAGAATTACCTCATGCACCAAAAGATATGAAGAGATATTTAAGGAGTTTTCCTGTTATATGCACCTATAATAGAAAAATCAATTTACAATAAGAAGCACTATAAAAAACAACTCAAATAATAATTAATTAGGAAGAAATAAGCTTTAAAATGGACAGAAAAAAGACAATAACTTTTTTTGATTGTTTGTATAGGCTTTAACACGCATGGTATTACAAATAACCCCCCCCCCAAAGAAAAAAAAAAAAAAGAAAAAAAGCTGTAAAAGACAGCTGTAGTAATACCAACACTTACAAAAAGAAACAGTAAAAAGAACATTAGATGCTCTTATTGAGGTGGGGTAACAGAGTAACTCAATAAGTCGTGCTTTAACTCCTCCCCAGAAAAAAGGCTTAGCTAGGTAACAAGTTCTACCTGGTGACAATTATTACAGCTCTGTTTACACTAACAAGCCCCAAATGCATAATTGGTGGGGGAGAGAAGCTAATGCACACAGATAGGAAGACTTTAAAAGAGGGAAAAGTAGAAGAAGGTCATGTCTGTAGAGATTTTAGTAAGATAAGCTACAGCATTTAGGAAACTTGTCTCGTAGCTTTGAATTCCAGTCAGGTAAGTTGATTTCAAAGGAGGGAAGGTTGTGCTTGTTGAAAAAAATTATTATTTATGTGTTCAAATTCAATGCTCTGAGGTGGATACTGACTATCTTTTCTTCAGTTTTTTATATGGAAATGCTGAAGATCGATTTTCTTGATAGGTAGGTTTACTCAGAGCTAAGGTAATGATCTACAGGTAAGCAAAACCTATGTTTGCTTTTATTGTAATGACTTTGTTCCTTTATTTCTGATTAGATATTGCTTGGTAAAAGCATAGTCAAAACTTACATCCTGAGAGGAAACACTTACAAATTCATATTTCTTTCCTGTAATCTTGTGTTCCTGTGTGACATGAGCACTATAGTGGTGGCTCTCAACAGCTGCATAGTAGGAGTTATGGTAAAGATGAAAGGTATACTTACTTGATGCAAGAGATTCCTTCAAATTTCTTGAGATGTAGGGCTCACTACCAGCAAGGAACTGTTGTTTTAATGAGGAGTCCAGTATTAAGACAGTAATGGAATGGGAGGGATTTCTCTCCACTGAGTACTTTTGCTCTTCACAGCAAAATAGAATAGCTGTGTGGAAATAGTGTTCCAGTAATATTTCTAATGACCTCTAAACGTGGAATAGTGAATTAATGCTTATTAGTTTGGGACTTGTGCTCATACGTGACCAAATAATTTCTGTAATAGTGTGTAGAGTAAAGAGCAATAAGGCTTGCAGTCTTCCAGAAAAAACTGCTATATGGAATTTGTCTCCAGTAATTATTTCAGAGACCTAAGTATTTGCTTTTGTGTTTTTTTTAAAAAAAGGGAGTGGGTATGAAACTTACATTAGTGGTGAGAATGACTATTTCTCTTTCAAAAGGTGTCTCCTCTTTCACAACAAGACCTAAATAATGGGTATAAAATCCAGGAATGGCTGTAGGTTAGGATTGTTTGAAATTCTGTCCTGAAGAGTGTAGAACCTCTTGGGTTCACCATCTGAAGTCTAGCTGATAAGCCTTTCCTAGGAGTGAAACACCAGTGCTTGCTGTGCCTCAGTGGATGTGCTGTCACTGGAAATTGAATCAGCCAGGTGGTGATATTCAGCTTTTAGCAGTGGTTGGTTGGTTGAGGTTTTTTTTTTTTCCCTTCTCCTCCCTAGGGCTACTTTTTAATGAAAAACTCCTCCAGTACCAGCACATGAGTCATAAACATAATTTCCTCTAAATTTGCAGCAGCCTATGCAATACTAGATAATTAAATATTGAAAAGGTCTGTGATTCTTGTCTTTGCTCATTCTAGAAGCAATTGCAGTAAAACTCTGCCTATTCCAGACAGGTATTGGAATGTCTCAAAAGTGACAGATAAATACAGTACAAATGTACTTAAAATCTCAGAAATGATGCAATAGGTCAAGCTGAATCCTGATCCAATGGAAAGCAAACACTTAATGTTTTGGCAATGGCAAGCTTTGTATGGACCCTAGCAGGAGACCTGTAAGGTTGCAGGCTCAGCAGGTCAAGTCAGCATAATTCTGCCTAAATCAAATTCACTGTCACCAGTCTGCAGCAGTTTGGGGTCTGATCTATAGGATTACCAGAAAAATCTGTCAAAGCATCATAATATATCTTCTAGAGGTCAAGCCACTGAGGCTATTATCTCTCTTTGGGGGTGGTGGGTGAGAGAAGAGAATATTTTTAAAACTGATCCAGTACAGATGCTGCAGACAGCATAGCTGTTCCAGGAAGAACAACCTGCATAAGAAGGCTGGGATTTTTAAAATAAAAATACTTGCTTGGAGAAAACATCTCCAGCTATGCTTATAGTATAGGACTTTGGTACAATAGTAGCAGGTGGCTGCAGCATTAAAATAACTGGTAATTATATTTTTCATATAATGTGCTTCAAAGGAAAAAGGAAGAAACCACATGAGGTTTTAGTTCGATCAGCTTTATTCTTATCCTTGGTCTGGTGTTTTGGCTAAGGCTGCAGAGCAGAGATAAGACTGGCTGATACTGCAAACCTGTAAGCCTCTCTTATCTGTCAGTAGTGCTCTCTTCCTGACAGGGACAGGCAGAGGCGTGTGATGGCAGTTTTTTTTTTTCTTGTCCTTGGTTAAACATAGAACTGCTGTTGAATTTTCTGTTTTGTAGGTCTGTTTATACATCCATTACTCTGAAAATAAACTTGTCCTACATGGAAGATGTTCATTAAGTTCACAAGTCTGTTCTGAGCTTAGTGCAGATATATCTTTGTTAAGCTGCCCTAAACATAATTAGCTGTGTTCTGGCTTTGGTAGTCCTTGGTGATACAGATCAGTTGTAATCAATATAAGAGGTTCTGCACTAGATCCTTCATTTGGTGCTAAAGGCTGGGAGTGCAGTAACTACCCTTCTAAGTCCAAATATAAAAAACCTGAAATGCAGGTGTCCATTCTTCCACCCCCTTTACTGCAGCTCTTCTCTTGGACAGGTGGTAGTTTCTGTCTGGTATTCCAAGTCCTCTGGAAGTTGCCAGGGAGCAGTCCTCTCGGAGGGCTGCTAATTCTCACACCAGCATATTTGCTCCTGTTTGAAGGTGCCTTAAACAGAAGAAAAATGTTAGAGCCAAAAAATTACTCTGAGGAATGTGCTGCCTCTCTGCATGCCCTGTGCTGTGGTGGTGATAGAGGACAACAGAGTCCCTCTGCCATGTATCTGTTATTTTGAGAGCTCTGGAAATAGTTACCTACAGGTTTATATTGACTTTCTGCTGGTAAAAGGCAACTTCATGATGTCCACTCTGTACTGAGGATGGCATTTCTTGTTGCTCTCATGGAAGCTGTGTAATGAGCTTGTGTGGGTTATGCTCATATTTCTGGGATTCAGTGCAGTCTTCTACATGGTTATGAAGTGTTCCCTTCATCATGTGGGATTGCTGAACAGTCCTTGTTTTGAAGGAGGAGGGCTAAAATTTTCTTTCTGTTTAACAAGACAGTATTAATTTTGTTCCTGCATTATGTCAGACTTCAATGTAGCTAGCAGATATTAAATTAGACAAATTACTAAAAGATAAATAAGGACACAATAGACTAATTTTATTAGTTATTATGCTATGCAGTTACATGCTGTTTTCTGCAGGGCATTTGGATGCTGCATGAGACATCTGAAAGTATTTTGCAATTAGAGAGAATGAATTGGTTGCCAATTTCCTCTCTCAAATGCTTCCATTAACAGTCCCACTAACAGTTGTAGTGAACCTTTAATGAATACAATAAGCCACATAACCCATATGAGCCTACATGGCTAGGTACATGATAGGTTCTGTAATAGTACCTTGCAGTCATATTTTCTAAGTACTTCATCAACAACTTGATACGGTTTTTATTTAAGAAAAAGTTGCCTCAGTGGAGAGAATGGACTATAATTGAGCTTACCCATGTTATCTTTTTCATATCTGCTTCGTTCCGTGTTAAACGCATTTGGAAAATGGCAAAAATAGCAGAGTAGTAAGGATGTAGTTGATTAATAATGTGCTGCTCTTAGTTTAACACTCAATCCTTAGAACTTTTAGTATAATGCTGGGGTACCCTCTTAGGTAGGCTAATTTTGGTGGCTTGTGCAAGCCCTTAGCAATGCAGATGGGATCTGCTCCATGCCAATTCAAAGGTGTGTCTGAGTGTCCAAGGTGCGTGCTTGCATGTGTATGCCTGTGCTGGGTAGCAGGACCTTCATGTAAGGGAGTCAGGATGAGGTAAGATTAGGCCTTGCTTCTGCAGTAGCCGAGTCACTTCTTCCTCCAAGTCATCCTTCTCTGTTGTCTTCTGCACCATTTGTCTTGTTGCTATAAAGCAGAGAGAAGAGGTTTGAAGAAAAATGCTGGGAGTGAACTTCATGCTTGACTGTACCCATCAGTTGGTCCTTGATGATAAAAATTGCTTCTGGATCCGTCTTTGTTCCTTCCATGCAATAAAAATGATATATGGATTTGAGACACAGAGTTTAAGGGAGTTTGTTTGAACCCTAGTTCCCTACTATGTAATTGAATGTCTTCTTGTAAAGGCAGTTTCAGCTCTCTTGTATGGCATATAGGTGTGCTCAGGGTATGCCCATTTGCTCATGTATTTAAATGTCTTCCTGAAAATTGGTGTTCTGCTAAGATCCTCTAGAGTATGGACTTCTGGGTTTGAGGATGTTATGCTGCTGTTTTGGACAAATTTGGATTTAAAAGATGAGACTTTTGGGGGATTTATTAAGGGTGAGTTGGGAGTTGTCCTCAAGGGTGCTGAGGGAGCCCCACTGTTTCAAAGCTGTCTCCACTTTGCAGGGTCACTCTCTCACAATGCCTTACCTCAGATCAGCCTTCAGGATGTCTAAGCTATCAGCAGCACTAGTGAGGAAATGGTGCTCCCAGACATGGCTGGCTTGCTGCTGGCTGAGCCCTTCCCAGTGAGAGAAGTTGTTGGTGGTGAGATGAAGACATGGTATTGGATTTGTTGGGCTTTTGCAGTAGGATCTGTCACAAACTCTAGAGGGGCCAGCATTGATTGGATTGGTAGTAGAGCTGCAGTCTGCCATGTTTTGATCTTAAGTGTTAAAATATGCCCCATGCTGTTATCAACCCATATCTGATAAAGGTAAAGTATTCATTCTTGTGCCTGCATAATAGAGAAGATGCTTTGAAGAAACAGGGCTTTCCTAATGTATGTTTTCTTTCTGCTGAGCTCTTCCACAATACCTGTACACATGTGCAGATATGAGAACAAACCTAACTTCCTGAATAAATTGTTTTCCCAGTGCTCTTACATTTTAATAAAGCACTGGGATTGTCTTTGTGGTCTGATTGCTATTGGCTGAAGGAAGTTTAGCAGCTCTACTGATCACTTACTTAAGATTAAGGGTAGAAGCAGCTCTGTCTGTACATAGCTGTTGCAAGGTGCTGCCTAGCAAGCAAATGGCTTGTCTAAGCTGCCTCTGACAAATTCAGTTCATTATCTGCAGCCTAGTTCATTAACCAAGTCGGAGCAGTGAATACTGCAATATTAGCATTGCTAGTGGTGCATTTTGCATGCTGCCTCTTGGTCAGCACTGAGGGTACCTGCTAGTGCCCTGGATGTTTAGGGCAGAGCTTCATAGGGCTTACAGGTTTCAGGTAGGTCTAGTTAGAGTGCATAAACCGAAGTTGAATGATGGCAGAAGATGCACAGTACAGGATTTTCATCTGATGCAAATCTGGATTTTGGTAGAGCTGTTCTAGATCTCCCTGTGGTAGCTGAAGCCAGTTTTCCCCAGTCTTGATCAGACTGCTTATCTGCAGTTGCCAGAACAGAGCTATCTCGACCCTATAGCCTGCTGGCCTGCTGTGGGTTCCTTTGAGATCTTTGGTGGTGGTGGCTTTTTTATTTTTTTTTAAAACAAAAGATTTTTATATGTGATGAAGATTGCCCATAAGGGAGTTGCTATGGATCTAGTAATCATTAGAACATCGTTATGAGAGGAGTGTTCGGGCTGCGTTAAACCTTGAGAACCTCTAGGGGAAAGGCTCTGCTTGGTCTAAGTTACAAGCACAGAGATTCAGTGTGTTACCTCTGAATCTTTAATGTCTGTTAGACTTTGGCCAGTCACCAGAAGTTAGGCTGTAGGGCTTTGTTAGGCAAGAATTGGTAAGTGAGGCAGTTTGCTTTTGGATTGGTGTGTGTGGCCTTTCATTTTAAAAGGCATTTTTGTACCATACTGCCACAGGGTATGAAGAATGCATTTCTTTGCTTCATTTTGTTGTTTCAAGAAGATATTGTTAAATGTTTTTCTTTTTCCCATTACAGATATTTAGCATTCTTGCCCCTAGAAAGAAAAAAGTAAATAAACTCTATAGCATTTTTAATGCTGGCTTAATGTAAGTGCAAATAAATGCAAGAAGATATAATGGCTTCAGGCTACTTAGAGCAAACTAGAGTTATCTTAACATAGTGAATATTTGGCTTTTGTTGGTGTTTACTTGAGAGGATATTAAGAGTAAAAGGATGAAATAAAAACACCTGTTCTCTTTATTGATAGTATTACACTGTTTGGAAGTGCTTTGTCTTCTTTATCAACATCAATATTTTGACTTTCTAAAGTAGAAGACCTATTTGATGTGGAAGCAACTGCATTGCTAAGAATGAGACAAAAGCACTGTTAACTGGATTGCAAGGACTGTCTATTATAGGCATGCTGCTTTAGTTTGGTTTGGTGGCCCAAGTTAGTAGGGCACAAGCTAGGTGGCAGGACATTGGTTCACAAAACTGAAAATAGTTCACTATGATGGTTCAGTATTATCTTTAGATAATAGATGTGTAACAGGCATTGTTCCTGTTGATTGCAAGGCTGGGTTTCTGTGCATTCTGTGAAGAGGTGATCCAGTAGGGATGAAGGTAAGAAGTTGGTTATCTTGCTAGTGAAATTTACAACCTAATTTGCTCATGGTGCAAGATTTTTTTTTTAAGAACAGTCTTCTGTTAGTCCTGAATGTCTTCATGGAAGTCAGAGATGACTTCAGCTGACAGTGCTGCGTTCCTACTATACATGGCAGGGGTGGTCTGGCAGTCCAAGTGCAAAAGTGGCTTTGGAGGTGCAGTTGGCTCCTCTGTCTTGTCATACACTGTGCTGGCAACACTGCAGCTGTGGGCATGCTTACAGTGGGAATAGAGGTGATCTGGCATCGCCTGCGTTTCAGTACTGGAAGACTTCTCTGGAGTGCTTTGAGATCAGAGACACATCCTGTGATATCTGTTAATGTTTGCCTCTGAGTTTTTCTAGCCACTAGAACAGGCATATTAGTGATTATCTTTGCACAAAATACAAAAGAGGATAACAAAGTTGATGGTTTGTGCTTTGATTTTGACTGATTGCTTGGTGACTAATTGTTTCTGGAAACAAAAGCACTTTGTACATGTGAAGTGCACTTTCTGTATGTAGCACTAAGATAATCTAGAAAGCAAGGTAACTTTATGGAATGCTTGTTCTCTCTTCCTTTCTATGCCAGGTATCTTAAAAATTGCATTTTTAAAAAAGAGAATACCTGCACTTGAGTGTGTATAGATGGGACAATGTTTAGAGCTGAACCATAAGAAGTCTCCAAGGAGGTATGGAGTGAGTGGTAGGCAAGTAGCTCTGCTGGTGAAAGGTGTATATCATACTTATTTTCAGAGTGTGCTTAATTTTACGGTGCACTTCTGTTTATCTGTGAATAGTAGTGTAAAATCGGACTTCAAGATGCTTTTCTTTCAGCAAATTGTGGAGGCTTCAGGCCGCCATACTCTCTCTGTTGTGAGACTTAGTCTGCTTCTTTGCCATGAGCCTTGAGATTGAAGTTTGAAGTCAAATTCTTGAAATGAATTAGTGTTTTAGTATCTTGCTGGATTTCTGATGAGAAATGTCAACAACTTGGAGAACTAAGTTATAAAAAGTAGAAAACTTCCCCAAGCTGCAATTCTTTTTATTTGATTTTATAAATTTATATAAGTTTTGAAATTTGCTGGCTCTGTAGGATGAAGACTGGTGGCAGATGGGACCACCCAGTACCTTCAGTGTTATTCAAAGGATGCCTTGCAAAACAGAAGGTAGCATAACCTGGCTGTTTTTTCAGGCTCCCTTTTGGCTCTCAAAAAGACAATTGGAATTTCCTTTCTTCCCTTGGCCTTTTGAAAAGGGAATATTTGATGTAAGTTTTTTCAGAGTAGAGGAATATAGAAAGGCTTCCTTTAACAGGTTACTGAATTGTGATTAATCTCATATTTATTGATTTTAATATATATTAAAATAAACAGAATAGATATGTGAAAAGCTGAGTCGTCTGTAGATCTTATGGCAATATAGGCTTTGGTGTGCCATCATGAAATCAAAATTGTTTTACTTTTCTCCATTAAAATTCCATAAACATGAATTGGCTGACTCATCACTAATCTCATCAGGATTAAGAGCCTTTAATCTTACTCAAACAACAAAATAGCATAATGGAATTAGAGACTGAAAATTGATTTTTCATGTTTGTACTCAATGCATTTGCATACATGTCCTTACTATCTCCTGATTTAAAGCATCCAATCAAGAGCTTGGAGATGATCTGGTAAAAATAAATTTGAAACTGAAAATTCTCTTACTAAATTATTTGAGGTTACACTCTTGAATGCTAAGTTTTTTGAGGTCTCCATAAATCTAAGCTGCTCTAGGAATTAATTTCCTTCCCAGTCTGTGATAGGGAACGTGAATCTTTGATTGTATAAGCTCAGGAGTTACATTTAAAAGAGAACCTACAGCTACTCTTTCCTTATTAACAAATGCCTGTTAGAAGAATGATCCTTCTGACCTCATAGGCAGTTCTATGCACATCTATCAATGTTTGCCATATGAAAGCATTACTGGTGCTCAATGCAAGTGTTACTTCAGGACTCTTTTGAACAGGTGGTTTATAAAAATCTTGAAGGGATAAATCCTGGAGGTGGGCAAAAAGCAGGTTTCTGAACTTGACCAACATCCAGCAAAGGACAAAGGAATGTTAATTTGTTATACCTGAACTTTTGGCTGGAAAATACTCTCATATGCAAGTGGCAGTGGTAGTTATTACCATGCTCATTACCTGCATTTCAAAAGTTGGCCTCCTGGCTGGGAAAATTGAGCTTTAACTAGTGGGGTTTGATACAACAGTATCGTTATCTTAAATCACTTGAATCCACTGACAAACTGATGCTAAAAGAGCTGTTTTTCCAATGTTTCAGCCACTCTGTTCCCTAACCAGCAGCCTCAGGCAGAAGGGATTAAATCTTGTCATTAGATGCTAACCCTACCAATCTGATCTGTCTTGAGTCAGCATGCTAAAATTTTTTAACCTAACCCTACCAATCTGATCTGTCTTGAGTCAGCATGCTAAAATTTTTACCTTTAGAATGCAATAGAAGTTAAGCTAATAGTGGGTGGGATGGTGAAGTATAGTGAATGGAAAACTTGTCAGTTCATCCCAACAAAATCCTATGAATATTGGTGATACCAAATCTATTTTGAAGTTATTGGAACATGAGCTTTCTAATGTAATATTTAAACAAAATGTCATATTTCAGTTGCAAGATGCTGAGAATCCAATTTGTTACATAACAAATACAATTTGTCTAAAAATAACAGCAGAGAAGTACATTACAGGCTTGAGAAATCATTAGCTGCTACAAGACTTGAGTAATTGCTAATTAGTGTGCTTTGTGGCCAGTACTAATGAAGTCACCAGAATAGGAACAAATACGCTTAAGCCAGCTGTGGTATTTGGTTTCTTGCTTGTAATACTTCTCATTGTCTTGCCAGGAATATGGCCAATGTATTGACTCTCTTTCTACACTGAAGTACACAGAATTAAGAGGTATTTGCTTTATTGCAAGTTATTAATTGGGTGAAACTTGGTTTTTAACAGCTTGCAGCATTCTGAGCTGTACTTCTGGCTGTGGGTGCTTTGCTGGCTTCCAGTGCTAGATACACACTTCAGTAGTCAGTGTGTGTGGATTGAAGGTGCTGCAGGGCCTCAGCATTTTGTGATCATGTTTTTGAGGCTGTAGGCAGAGGAGAGGCTTGAAGTCTCAACTCTAATACTGTTAAGCAGTTTAAACTTCTCTACAGAGTAGCCTTTTTCAAGGAGCACAGATCACTCACACCCTGCAGAAGGAAACCACATTTTGCTAGGACTCCCAACAGTTAATGTGATGTTGAACTATGTCAAAAATATATTTCTGGCCTCCAAAAGTATTTCCATTTCACCAATAAAGATCAAACCATAAAGAAGTAGAAAGCTTTTTATAAGGTTGACATCCTGATGCTCAGATGTCTCTGAAGCCATCATCTCTAGAATATGTTCAGCTTCTAGTCCTTAACTTTGCTAGCTTGATTAGTTGCTAAGAAAGAAACTTCAACTTAATTGTAGTAAAACTGTACTATATTGAAAGTAGACTGCTAAAGGGAATTTTTGGTGGTTGGACAATATGCTCTGAAAGAGGCTTGCATAAAATTAACTTAAAAAATTCTGTTCAGCTCTGATCTGTGCTCTTGCTAGATATGTAGTGACCTGTCAGAACTTGAGAGATTAAGACCTAAACTTCATCTTTACTGAATAACTTCCACATCAAACCACTCAAAATCATTTATCCACCTTATTCCTGAGCAGTGTGTATACTGGGGAAGGGACAGGATTAACTGCTGGGGTGGGGTATTGTCTAGATGAGCCTCTATTCTGGGGTCTCCAACAAACAGCCTCAGTTTTGCTCATAAGTGTTGTGACCAGCACTAATTCAGGCCACTATTTCACTGCTGGGCTGGCATGTTTAGGTACCTTCCTAATAATCAGTGCCCTTGGAGGTGTTTCAGCATGGAGGGAATGTCTTGTAGTAGCCTTCACAAAAAACTTAAGCAAGTAGGATAAAATTGCTTTCAAGATTTTTTTTTTAAAGAAAACAAAACAAAAAACCCCCAAAACCTCCAAACAAGCTCTCAACCAAACAAGAAATAATAAAAAACCAAACAAATAAACAACAAAAAAAACCCACCTCACAAAAAGACCCCCAAACTAGCAAACCCAAAAAAACAGTGTTAACTGGCTATATACGTATTTGGAGTTGGACTGAAGTTCTGCTTTGCATTTCTTTAACAAATTTTTCTCCTTTAGAGATTTGGAACTTCAGGCAGAAAGTAGATCTAGATTTGAAAATCTAGAATTTATGGAAGACGGATAGAAATTCTGTATTGATTTCTAATTATTTTATAATAAGGACAACTTCAAAGTTTTGAAAATCATTGTTTAATACTGCTGAAAATATTTGATCACTGGTCATTTCCAGTTCTCTGCTCTTCTGTGAGGTTACATTTGAAATAGAGTAACTGCAGTGACAGCAGAGGATGGCAGCAATGCCTACTGTGTTTCATGTTTTGATGCTGTCAGCACACCTGGGTGAGTTGAAGTCTGAATGCAGAAATAGGGGCAGCTGTATTGTTGGGGGCAGTGATGCCTGCTGCAGCAGGTGTGGGCCAAAAAGGAGCTGATGCAGGCTCTTGGAGGGGTGTAGGCTGCCTTCGTGATCAAAATGTGGGAGATAGGGAATGGGAAAGAAGCTTGTGTTCTGCCTGACTAGGGATGACCCTCCAAAAATTTGTTCTGGTCTGTAATCTAAAGGTAAAAGAGGGATTTTCAAAAATTAATGTGTTCCACAAAGGGTATGGACTGATCACAAATCCAACCATGTCCTTCATTTAGTAAAGTAAAAAGGCCAAGAAAGGGTTGAAACAGATAAATTTTTGAGGGTAGGTTTCTGGGAACCCAGAATGTTCAGTGCTTGTGGTGAAATCTGAAGGCTCATTCAGTAATAAAATGCATAATGGTATCTGTGGGATGAAGAATAGCTCAGTGTTATGAATGGCAGGTCTTGGTACCTGTTTGTGATGCACTTGGATCTCAAAGACAGTGATGCTGAAAACAAGTGGGAAGGCCCAGTTCCTGTTGCATTAAGAAGTTCACCTGTGCTGCCCAAGTACTGCACAGGTCTGACTCTTACCTTAGCCTGCTGTGCCTGGTGCCTTGGCTGTGAACCAGGAAACCTGTGGTGGGGATGGATGTGTTGAGACTGGGTCAACCCTTTTGAATTAGGTGGTTAGAGATTTCATTGTCATGTGCTTATGTTGGTAGCTATCTAAAATATTTGCTGTTTGCTGGTGAATCATTCCTTAGTGAATCATTCTAGCTGGGCATTCCGGGATTATCCCCTAGCATGTAGTTGTGATTGTCAGGATAAACAAGATGACAATGACAAGGTGACTTTAGGAGCATATACAAGTGGATATGTAATAAACTGATCTGATATTTAGTCATTCTCTGTGGTTGTTAATAAGTTTGCTGAAGTGTGAACAGTTTTCCTGAGGGAGGAATGCATTAAGGAATTATCCAACTTTCTGTTCTGTTTGTAAGCTTTTGTTTTAAATCTAGTCCTTTCATATGCATGCTAGGTATACTAAACAAGCAAAAACCTGTTAGGAAAGTGCACACAAAAAAGAAACTAAAGGATTCTCTTTAAGTTTTGTCTGAGAGCTATTTGAAAAATGTCTCAGAATTGGAGGATTTGGGTCTGAGGATGAGTTATTTAAAAAATTCAACACATACAGTGTTTTATTCAATTTCATGTGAGGCGTCGCCTCTGGCTCCCCCCTTTTTTGTCTGTCTAAAAGGGATTTCAGGGTGTGATGTGTTCTCTCAATGATTGCTTGACTTGTGGGAGTGTATGGAATACTAAATGTGTGTTTGACACTCTACTTTTTCAAAAATTTGTTAAGCACCCTCTCTGTATATGTTGGACTATTATCTGTTTTTATTTTTTGGGGTACTCTTAATGATGCGAATGCTTGTAAGAAATGCAAGTACTTCCAGCTTTGATGATACTTCTGATCAGCATTATGTCAAGCTTCTAGCTCATTTTCAAGCAGTGTGTGGGGAGAGGAGCCTGCATTGCAGAACAATCAAGCTGTAATTGCAGGCAATCCTGAACATGTGATGTGTTTACTGTAAAGGGTCAGGGAAGTACTTTTTTTTTTTTTTTGAAGGACCAAAACCAAGCCTCAAACTCCAAAACTCCGAACATTATGATGTCTAAAAAAAGCTTTTGTAATGTTTTGATGTCTGACTCATTTTTGTCAATGCCTGGAGCTGCCAGCACTGAGTCAGTGGTACTCAGCATTATGCATGGAAGGGATTTCCAATAATAAAAAGCAGTACTGGTGCAAGGCAGCACACTTGGTGGTAAATATGCCAACAGTACTGGCTTAAACTGCATTCTGATGGTTCTTGAGTATCCTGTATATGGCTTATGGATGTTCTACTTGCTCTGAGAGAAGCTCACAGAGCACACAACCCATTGAAGGATGTAAGGAGATCTAGGAAACTTTGGAATAAGGTCGATTCAGTGTGGCTATGACGGCTGGTATGAGGCTATAGGGTGTAAGTGGGAGCCCAGGACAGGAAGCAATCAACACCCTACTTGGCTGATTTTGGGCCTGGCCCTTCTAGTGCTATTGCTATACTCTTCTCTAGATGTGTTGGAGGTGCCTCTGTAGTCTATCAAACCTCACCAGCCTGGAAAAGGTGAGATAAGAAGTTTGGGTTCAAGATAGTTCCCTACAATGGGACCTTATCTTAGGTCCTTATATAGGATATATATATAAGGATATAGTTATATCTTAGGCAAGCTAGGCTGGTGTAGTCAGCTGGTGAGCTTCTACCGTATTTTTAGTAAGGAACTTAAAGCACAACTATATACAGAGGACAAACAGATACAACATTATCTGCTCATGGATGCATCTGTGTATGTAGGGAATAGATAATGTTCTCAAACATTGTTCTCTGATGTTTTCCTCATGCATTATGCAACATGCTTCCCTAATGAAAGCTGGATAAGAGCACCTACAATTTAGAGTTACCTTCCTCTCCTGAGGGAAAAGCACTTACTTGTAGCTAGCAGTGTCTTCCATGGTTTCCTGTCATTATGTTGCTCATAAATATTTGATTATCTCTTGCCAGCCTTTGTTGTGCCAGTTGTCAGGTGGTGCATGCAGCTTCCTGTTGGTGGAAAGAGATGGGCTTGATGCACTCCCCTATATCTGGAGCGTGGCTCTGCACAGGCATAAGCAGAACTGAGCCCCACAGCTGACGGTGTCGCCAACATTTGTGTGCTGGTGGCTTTAGAAAGGCTGAGCTGGCCAAGGTGCTGCTGTTCGCAATTAACAGCCAGTGGTGGGTCTTCACACCTCCCCTTGCTAATGTGGGCTGGCCTTCTCAGAGCATACAGCTGTGCTACCATAACTGTACTGCCTTGATAAAAATAGAATATGTATCACTCCAGAGGTCCTCATGGCCCCAGGGAAATCTTCTACATATCCAGTGCTTTGTTGGGATGGTCACTCCTGGTACAGTTCAAGAAGCCAAGTCCTTGCTTCCTCCTTTGGCTGTCTTCTGAGGCTTTAAACAAGCTGCTGATGTTCTCTTTTCTATTCCCTATCCAGAAAGCAAGAAAGTAGTTTGGATGCAGCGATGGGAAGAAGGAAGACGGACTGCCAGGGAGGAAGGACCCTGGAAAGCTGTTTTTAGTGCTTCATAGTTATATACATGACAAAAAGGACTAATGGTCATGGTTAGCCAAGATGTATCCAACATAATTAGATATGACTTTAAAGAGAGGCACATAATAATGGGTTTACTGTGGGTGAAAATAAAGTGAAAACTGCTCTTTCTTTTCTCAAGGGAGAGGGGTTTTTATTGCCTATATTGATAGCTGAAATAATTTCTAACCTTTTCATTTGACAGCCAAAATACTTTGCTATTAACCTTGTTCTGAAGCAAGGAAAAGTAAGTTAAAAATAACCCTCTATACCTGCAGAGGTGAATAGATCTCATAACCTGTAACATCACAGATAGCATCTCTGGTAGGAACAGAACATCTTTCTACTAGGATTTCACTTGAGAAATTGTGCTTTGAAACCTGGTAGAGGTGGGGAGGAGGGGTCAGAGTCCAGGAACTGGACAGGTCATTGTTTCAAGTGCTAAAATCCAGGATGATGTTGAATTTTCCTTTTTTTTTTCTGGTTGAAATTATTAGAATGTTTCAGTGAAAGGCACAGCTGTCTCTTTGTGCATGGGTATACACAGGCACCTAGTGCACACTCGCCTTCTGTGAATCCAGTGTGGAGCAGTTTGAAAGTGCAAACATATATATCACAGATTACTATGGGGATCACTTTAATCAGCTTTGAGACCTGCTAATGCTGTAGAGATCTTTGAAGGACTACTGCTGTTTTCATCTCAATGCAGCCAGTACAAGAAGGAATGAACATCATGTCTCTGTGCCGCTGCTGGAAGAGATGCTTCTCTCTAGGTAACTGTATACAATGGGCAGCTGCTTTTGTTGTGCATTACACTGAACTGGGGGTGGGCAGAATTAAGAACAACAGCTTTGGGAGTGCTTTAGAGCAAAAGGTCACTATGTATGCGTAAATCTTTCTAATCTACTGTTGGCTAGAAGCCAGTGTTATAGGCCTCTGGGCTTTTAGTAGAAGAAAACAGCTTTAAATCATGAGCATATAATGGAAACCCATTTATTTTTCTTGTTTAAATTGTTCTCTTAGAAATCAAGATCAGCTGTGCTTGCAGCTGATATGCTTAAAGCTGTTAATAAATTGTTATAGAACAGATGCAGTGTTGTAGAACAGAAAGGAAAAAGCACTTGGGTGTCAGAATGCTAACAGAATTATGATGCACCAAAGATATTTTTAGCTTCAACCAATATTAATACAGGGAAACAAGCCTCAAAGGTGTGAGGCAAGAAGGCTGTAGCTGCTTTCTTCTCAGGATTAGCTTTGGCTGTCAGTTGTGCTAAGCAGATTTCTGATGTCTGTTTTTTAAATATTCACCTAATCACACAGCAGATACACTGTACTTGATAGTTGTGTACATGGCCCACAAATGGGATTACTAGTCATGGTTATCCAAGGTGTATCTGAAAAAAGTGCTAGAACTACGGGATCCTCCTTGAGCAGTGGGATTATTCACAGGAGGGATTCTTACTCTTTTTTGAAACATAATGCAATGTAGCTGTAGCTTCTGCCACCTCATGTCACTTTCTGGAAACTGTTTTAACAGTCTCATCTCTAATCCAGTCTCATTATTATTGCAGTCTCTGTAAGTAAGGTGGGAGTAGAATTAGTGTTGTGCATTGTCAAATGCAGTGGTTTGTGTTTTAAGTTTCTTCCTTTGTCTTGAAAGATTTTTTTTTTCTTTAGCAGAAAATTCAAAAGAAACATAATTTAAAAGTTTTTATCTCAGAGGCTGGAAGTTCACACAGAATGAACACAATGTGTTTTCATGTGTTTGCCCAATGAACCTGCATTTGCACTGTTGCCTTGTACGTCAAAATTCTTAAATGTAAACATAATTCTAAATCAAATGCACTCCACACTGTCTCAAGTGCTGAAGACTTGTTTATTGTTTGCTAATATGTGCATGTGTTTTGAACTGGACTGACAGTTGGCATGGTAGCCCATGCTAACCAGGAGTTAAAAATAATAGTAAATTCTGAAAAGAGCAGTGAAGTGGTGACATGTGACATTACCAATAGCAGAAACCTTGTTCCCCAGAGTGTCAAAACCAGGTAACCCCAAAGAGAGAACACTAGTGCCTGGTATATCAAGTTCTCACTGAACCAATGCCTCTGTTGCCACCTTCAAAGCTGCCTTAACTGGTGTTTCTTATGGGACTTGTTCATGTGCTGTTGGTTGGAAAAAATTGATGACATTTTTTGGATGCCTTTATAGTATCTGTGAAGTTGTTGGAAACCTGGAACATATGGAACTCAATTTTCAGAGTTGAATCTGAGTCTGAGAAGTGCAAATTGTCTGAACAGCTTTCAAAAAACCGATTTCACAGGAAGCGTTTGGATTTGAACTTGAGGGATTGTAGTGCATTTTGACAGCTTGGGAGGCTCCTTGAGCTTACTGGAACTGCGGTGTTTGCTGTTCAAAATTCTGGTGTTGAACAGTGTAAACTGTGCTGTAGCTGAGTATTCAACTTTGTGTCAGGCTATTAGATCTAATTTATATGCTGCCTGAGATTTATTTTTTTCAGGCATCAGATATGTTATTGCTTCTTATAAATCAAACACATGTTGTATATACCAAAAACCCCTTCTTAAGTCCAAGTTCTGGTGACAAACTGCTTGTAAATGCACAAGTGAATTTGGATAAGAGTGAAGATTCTAGAAACACCATTTTTGTTCAATGCAATATGGGAACTCTTAAACTAACAACAAATCACTTGTTTGAACTGGTGTCAATTACTAGTCCCCCTAATATTTTTGTAACGTTACTTATGAAGCTGAGGTGGGGGAAAAAAGGAATTAACTTCTCTACTGACTAGTGATGCATCTTCATCCTTGGTGTTTAGCTGACAGTTGTGGCTATGAAGCTTGAGGCAGAATAAGAATAGATTGTGTGCAGTGTTACTAGTTCAGCATTATCAGCAGAAACTACCTGGTTTTGACATTAAGTGAGAAGGTACAAAATTACTTGCGAGATGGAGAAGAGCTGTTTTTGGCCAATATTCTTTTGTGGTCTCACCAAGGTTGCATATGAAGATTGTTAGAGGGAATAGAAACATTATGCCTTTATTTTGTCACTTCAAGAAGCAAAAAGAAATGCACCAAGGAGACTTCAACTTAGACTATAAGTAACCCTAGGCACCTTTGCTTTCCCATACCTGAGTGTCCTGCCAGTTGATTTTTTTTTGCTTTGAATAATGTCTGTTATTCATACAGAGATAGATGAATTTTATTGTGTGGATCTGCTTCTCATCCCTTCCCTCAGTAAGAGTTCTGTCTCTAGAAATATGCAGTATTTGTGTGTGCGTGCTTCTGGATCCTCTTTGTATCCAGTTTCTGTTGAACTCCTGAGTAGCATAATCCTGGTTGCTGCTGTTTAGTTCTCTGAAGTCTCTAATGTTCTGCTAGGAATTATTTTTGTTTGTTTGTGATAACATTTAGCTACTTCATTCAAGTGAATTTGAGCATATGCAAAAAAAATCCAGGCTCCAGCTGTCTCTGTGGCATGCAATTCCATTTACAATTGGAGGCTGCTCTTCAAAAGCAGCAGTGTTTTGTGCCTTGAATTTCTTGGAACTAACAACTTCCTAGTTAGTAATTTAAAATTATTCAAAAAGGTCTTTTTTTAGTGTTGTCAAATTTAGCTTAAATCTGGGATAAACACAAGACAAGTGACTAAACTTCACAAGGAACATACTATTCTGTTCATGCTTAACATTAACAGGGCCAAGCAAATGGAGTTCTGGTTCTCCTAGTTCCTTTAACCTCAGTGGTTGCTATTGTATCAGCTGAAGCTACAAGAAGTCTTCCATAAATGTGTGCAGTTCAGTGAAGTGAGAGCTTCTGATGCTGTGTCTGTTAACACAATCATGTATGAGTTTCTGATCCACCTATACTAAGAGTATCTGTGCATTTATTAGAACACAGCAGTTCTTCTGTAGCTCCATCCCACAGGCAGATTGGTCCTCCTTGGATTGACCAGTGTATATCCAAGGTTATCTCCTGGCTTAGCTGAGCTCCCATGGCATAGCAGCATTCTTTGCAGCGATCCTTGAAATTCACTGAGATGCTACAAGTGCATGAGCATTATCCCAGTGGCTAACTTTCCTGTCCAACGATAACCTTCTTAGTCTTGTTAATTTTGATAAACAACACATGGCATAGCTGTAAAGAGGAGGGGGGGAAGTTACAGACCTGTGTCTGTTTACTTTCCTGTGCAACATCTGTTAGCTTGATTGATGACAACTTCCTCTTTGCATCTTGGAATCCAGAGAATAATGTTCCTTTGGTCTTCTCTGGTGCTTCTGAAGCTTCATTTGCTTTTAATATCCTTTTGGAGCTACTGTCTCCATCTGTTTATTTATTGGTCTCTATCTCACATAGAAAAAGTTCCTATCTTCAAAACTGATTCACTGCTGTGCATAAAATAGCTGTTCTTTCTTGCTGTGCATCTCTAAAACATCTGCTACAAAGACATGGATGTCTTTTTGTGTTTTGACTTGAACAGGGGAGTTATCCAAGATCTTTAACTCCCACTGTCCTAAGTTTGACTCACAGTAGTCAAGTTGCTTGAGCTGAACACAAGGTATTTTCACTAACAGTTTAGCTGTTGGCAGATCCAAATGCAGGGTAACTTTAAAGAATAAAATCTTGTTTAAAGACCTCTAATCTGGTTTTTTGCTCACTTACTATGCTTTTAGGTTTTCTGCATGCAACTATTAAAAAAAACCCAAACAAACCAAAACAGCAAAAACACCCCCAAACCATAAGAACCCCTGAAAATCCAAACCAGCAATGAAGGCACTTGGAGGATGTACCTACCAGTTAAAAATCAGACCTGAGTTTACTTCCAGCTTTTGTGTTCCATGTTGTTTTTAGTCAGAACCTTTCCGAAGTGCGCATAATGCTGTTTGTGCCTTGCTGCACAAGCTGGTAAGTGGAGGGGCTTGAACTGACTTAGTAGTCCCTTGGATATCTGCAGTAGCATTTCAATAAGGAACTGCACTGATTTATTGTTCACTTCTGGTGTTGCATGATAGCAAGCACTGAGCCCATTAGTGTGCAAGACCTGTGGCAGGGCTCCTAATGGTGGGGATGATGGAGATGGACAAAGAGCTCATGCTCCAGCCTGGGAGATGATCCTTGATGATAGTCTGAAGGTTGCTGTGCATGTATTCTCATGTGTTGTGTCTGTTGAAGCTAACAACCCTTTCCTGTCACTAGAATTTGTCATGGCCTCCTTGGTATCCTAGATGGAAGCACTCTGAACCCTATAAGCTGATTAGATGCTACTGGCTCAGAAGCTCAGTGCCAGTGAAGTTCTGGGTGAAAATGTACAGTACTTTGCTCCCTTTTGCTACTCAGCTTTTGCATTGCCATGGAAATCCTCCACTTGTTACTATCATATATAAAAGATTGTTTTTAGTAAAGGGAAGTTCTGGTTGGCCTCAAACTATAAGGCACTTGCTTGGGAAAGATGAAGAAAGTTTTATAACTGCCTATTAAAATTGACAGGATTTGTTCATATTTTCATACTTCCATCTAAGTTAATTTGGTACCACACATGCTAACTGTACCTGCTGAAAGCTTTAAGTTCTTAAAAGATAAGTATTAATAATATTAATGGTGCTGTTTACAGAACAGAAACAGTTTGCAGTAAAACACTTCTAAAATCCCATCTACTAAATAAAACTTTTTAAAGAAAATAATAGCTTCATTTCTTGATGCAACTTGCTTTACTCCTAAGATTTAGGGTGTCATTTGGGCAGGAATCATCATATCAGTATCATATTTGCTTCTCCTTTAGCAAGTGAAAGAACCACATCATTTCCAGTAACCTAAAGCAGAACAGTTCTTGCATGGTTCTTGAGAGAGCTGAGAGGTGTTTTGAAACTGTGTGTTAACTTCAAGGCTGCTGCTATTATGAACTCTGGTACTTGCATGCAGATGATCTCAAGACCTCTTAATTTGCAGGACATGGATCTACAGTGAAGGAAGCATATTTAAAATTACTTCTGATAATAGGAGAACTAGAAAATAAAAATTCCACTGTGAAATTTGCCAGATCTTCCTTTGTTTGGACACGAGTATGTCAGAATGTTTACCTACAGTGTTATGTTGTTGAACACTCTGGCAGTTTTCTAAATTCTTAAAAATTAAAACATAACACTGTTCATCAGGGTTTTTTCACATGAACTGCTTATAACTCAAGGTCAAGATACCCCAGTGCTGTGGAACAAAGCTCTCTTGGAGGACCTGGTAGCTGAAGTTCATGCTCTGTATCTCCTGTTGACAGCATGCTGTGCTCTGCCTCTTTGAACTCCTACCTTATGTGCTTCTAGATTAACTTTCAGCTGCATTTCTCTTGAATGGTGGAAGAAGATAGGGGAATAGTGCAAGAAATGACATATTTCAGGTAAAACGAATTTAGTTACACTTCAGAGTAATTGCTTGTGTATTAACTCGTTGACTATTCTGAAGTGCAGAACTCATTTGGTGTCATTTTTGGTACTCAGTTTTGTGATGGTGATGCTGTGAAAAAATGTTATCCCAGGAAAGTGAGCGTGTTACTGAATCTGGGTAGCTTGTTGAGAGCCAGATTTGCTTTTCAGTGCAAGGAAAAGTTTAAACTTGTCTGGCAGCTCTCTAAATTTCACTCTTAGTTTTTCAGGTGTTCACTTTGATAACTCTTTCTTTGAGGTTTAACCAATTACAAAAATGTAATGTTTTTTGTAAATGATGAAGTTTGGAGGCTTTTGGTGAGGCTCTCTTTCACTCTGAGAAAGCTGTCTTTCATTTGTCTCAATTCAGAACTGTCACTTAGTACAGTTGGGAGTATACAGGGAACTTTGTGTGGCTACTTAAACTTTGACTTGTGACTGTCTGAGCTTAGAATGACAGAGTGCTTGAGAGGACCCCTGGAGATTGTAGTCCAACTCTGCTCTCAAATAGGGGTAGCTTCTTTACCTCAGTGTACTTTAACTCTTTCTTGTACTAGATCCTAGTCCAGCAAACAGTTTGCAGAATCAGAAGTATGATTCTTGGCTGTAAACACTCTTAACATTGCCTTAATTCTAAACGGCATGAAGCCTTTGGTGAACTTCTCCTGTACAAACCAGCTGTTTCTCATAGCTTGTGGTTCTGATGTTTTGGCTTAATTGATCTAAAATAATTTGTTCTTAAAAATGGAACACATGTTAGACCAATCAAGCACTTCACTGACCTAGAGGTAGTAACTAGCTGGCTGATCTACTTAAGTGAAAAGTGATGAAATTTTGACATGAGTTCTCTTGTGACTTCTGACAGTTGACAAGCATCCCAAGTGACTCATCTCTCAAAACAGTACAGAATTCACAACACTTTATTTACTCAATCATGCAGAAGCTATGACTGTTGGTGAGCAGACATTAAGGAGACAGATACACGCAGAAAAGTGTTATCTTTGCAGGCCCAGTGATGTAAGAGTATTAAACCATAATTCATTGCTTTTCAAGTGATAATAAATGCCATATGAATTTGTCAGGGCATCAAGTCTGGTTTCTCTTAATGATGAGAGAAAGCTATAAAATCTCTTTATTTTTGTCAAGCTTTAATCCCATCTATTTTTAGAAGAAACCTCGTTAAATAGTGTGAAGTAAGAGCCTTGAAGAAATGAATGGGCTTTTTATAAGTGAGTTTATAACTCAAGTCTGAGTCATTGAACTTGTACAGTGGGAAGCAGTATTAAACTCTTGCAGAAAGTATCTCAGAATTGAAGCAAGGTGTATTAGACAATGTTTAAATTCCACAAGGATCTAAGTAGTTGAGTTGTCATCTTTGAAGATGCTTAAGAAACAGGTAGTTGTGTCTTTGGAACATGGTTTAGCAGCGGACCGGGCAGTGCTGGGTTCATGGTTAGACTTGAGGATCTTAAAGGTCTTTTCCTACCTAAACAATTCTGTGATGCAGACTTAAGATCCATGTGATTAGGGCATTCAAAATTTGATGTAGCTGAACATGTAAACTAAATCTGATGTAGCTCTTCTAAATGAAGAGGCTATGAGATAGTGGTCTGGTATTAATACTACTAATTGAAGCATGAGTAGTTGGATGCAAAATAAATTGCACAGCAGTGTTGCAACTCCTAGGGTGAATAACAGGAAGGGTCCAAGACTTGTGGAAGAGAGTGACAAGTTGGCATGCCCTTAAGTGAAGTCAATGAATCTTATTCCTCTGGATACAGGGAAGTAAACGCTACTGTGAGTAAGAGCTGCTGAGCCTTCAGTTTCAAGTTCCAAAAATGTTGGAGGTGGTTAAGTCTGCCGTGCTTACCCACAGCCTTTCTGAAACAAAAAACAGAGGTGCAGTTACTTTTGCATGGCTGAAGTGATGATCTGCATGCGGTCAGGTGTCCTCGAGGGGGATACTTCTAAAGGGGGTGTAACCACTGGGATTGCTGCCCACAAGGAGGCCCTTAGAAGCTCAGAGCTCCTTAACTTTTTTTTGAAATGTGGGGAAAGGAGAGGATCTACAGCCAGTAGTAATAGCCACTCTCTGCAGGCTTTTGG
>VZSU01000426.1:950424-969221 GCA_013398715.1 Nesospiza acunhae | reverse complement strand
CGCGGCCCCTCGCTGACCGCCTCCCCGCCGCGCTCTCCTTGCAGGACCTGTCTGTTCCACCTCGGGCTACAAGAAGGCGGATGATGAGATGTCCGGAGCCACGTCCGCGGCGGATCTGGACGAGGCACCAGCCCGCACCATTTACTTGAACCAGCCCCAGCAGAGCAAGTTCCGCGACAACTGGGTCAGGTACGGAGCAGTCCCCGCTTCTCTCTTTACAGGCGGCAGCCGCACACCCCGCAGCCGTGGGCTGGGAGGGCTCGGGTCCCTCTCCCTTGCCTCTCGGCCCTGCTCACGCCAGGTTTCAACACAATAAAACGTGTATCAGCCGGGGCGGCTGGTTTTGTTGTCTGTGCTGGGTACCAGGGTCTGGCCAGTGCACGGGCGAATCCAGCAGCAGCGAGTGATGAGCTGCTTCCCTCGGCAAGTAGTGAGAGTAGGGAGCTGGTAGAGCTGCGTGGGCAAGATGCATGAAAAGGTATTCAGTAGGGCACTGAATTTTGGAATAATGGGACCTACTCGACTATTTCTGGATGCAAGGGTTAACCCGTGAAAGTTTAGCGGGAGTTTTGAGTAGAATTTAGTAAACTCCATGAAGTGTCCCCTTAAAAAGCAGCATTTGGTTGAAAGAGCGGCTAGGCTAAGTATATTAGAAATGTATAGAATAGGAAGGAAGAAAAGAGAAAGGACATCCAACAGGATAAGAATGACTACAGAAACTACAAGCTGGCATCCTTATGCATAAAAGGCTATGGTCCACTTCTATCTTTTAATTGAAGACCAGAGGTAATTTTCTTATCTGTTTTAAAGTAAGGGGGGGTGTGTGTATGTTAATACTTCTGGTGGTATAATTAATGCCACCAGTGTCATTGCAGTTTGGAAACACAAATAACATGGACTGAAACATGGAGTACAAGGATGCATAACGTGGGCAAGTTGTGGTGGTGCTTGCCTGGGGTAAGCTGGATGAACAGATGGCTCCTGTCATGACTAAGGAGGGGCATTGTTTAGCAGGCTTCTGTTTGTTAATGCAGATGTTTTGGTTATTGTTCAAAGAGCTGTTTACACAATGAGTACCTTTATGAAAAGAGAGGAGTTTTATATCCTGCTGAAGTGATGATTTACATTATCTGGTTTATTGTGTGTATTACCAAGGGCAGCTCTAAGAATATTCTCTGGAAGGGTGCTGATGTTCTGGGCACCACAGCAACTTATTTATAGGTGGTTTTCTCCTCATCTTTAACTTGTTACATATTTGTCTGGGAAATGGTTTAGGAGCAGTTAAAATGACACATTTTCACAGTATCTTCCTTATTCTATGTGGGTAGCAACAGTGAAGGTTTTCTTGCTTTATTTTTCTTTGACTAATTGAGGGATGAGTTTAACAGTCTCCTGTGTGTAGACTGTTTGTGTTTTCCGTGCTTTAAGAAGGAAAAGCAGGGAATAGAGGGTTGGCAGAATCTGTAGTTCAGATTTTCCAGAAGGGATTCTGTTCTGATCTGGCTAAATCTTACAGAAAAGTAGTATGTTACTCTGCTACCTTGAACTTGTTCCTGACAGTGCTTCAGCTGTGTCCAATTTGCTGTCTGGGAGCTATCCCCTTGAACATAGCTGTACAAGTTTCTCAATACCTTTTCACATCTTTGCTTTGTGACAGGTAAATTTTGAGTCATAAGAAATATTGGTGTGTGAGGGATAGGACAAAGTGCAGGTAGTGTAACAGCATATTACAGTAGAGATGCTTTCATTACCAGATTAGGAACCTTAGCTCCTTAGTGTCGCTTGGAAATTAAGTTGACTTTATAATGATTTACTGCTGCGTAGTAAGAAAGCTTTGATCTCTTGACTGAGAGTGATAGACATTGACTGTACTCTTTCCATCCTCTGGATTAATTTTCTTCCCTCAGCCTGGTGGGACTGAAGGCAAAGGTGACCTGAGGTTGTTATACCCGAGTAAGGCAACCTCAGTTACTTAAGCGAATTGGGCTTTCTCTTGAGGAACTGCAGTTTTCTGTTGCCTTTGGACTTTCTTGCTTACTATATTCAGCTTCAGAAATTAATTCAGCACTGGATTTCTCTGTACTGATGGATTTGCAGATACTTTGTCTCTCTAAGGAAGCATCAGTGTACTGCAGAGTAAGGTGCTGGGTAAGCATGTGAACACCTGTACGTAAGAGCTTGTGGAAAATTAAACTGAAAATAATAAACCAGCTTGTTTTAATTTGTGTGAGTTCAGATTGTCATATTTTTGGTAGTCATTAAGGATTCTCTGAATAACAGTGGGAATTTGTGAATGTTCATAGGAAGTTTTCTAAATTAAGGATAGTGTGAAAAGCTTGCTCAAAACTAAGTAAATTCCAGCAAGTAATGGAAGTGCGGAGCATGGAGGAGGGTAGGTTAGTGGTATGGCTTTTTGTGTAACATCTTCTAAACATCTTGAGCTGCTTGGCTTTCTGTGGGTAGAGAAGGACTGTTAAAAGTGAATTCCAGTGTTTGTGGGAGCATAAAGACAGACTGATTTTGGATAAGTTAATAAAAATGGATAATTATCTTGATCCCACTTCTAAGTAGTATGTAGTGCTATTGCAAAAGTTAAGTGGATGGCAAGATGGCGCTGACACTTCCAGAAGTCTTGGAGTGTGAGGATCTAGAAAGAAGAAATGTTTCTTCTTTCCCCAGGCTCTCTGGCATAATTCAGGCTTCGAGAAGGTTTCTCTAAGGCCAAATTTTGTGTTCTTGGCACTTTGTAGCAAACTATTTTAAAACATAGTGCTGTGTGTTACAGGCTAGATTTAGCTCGGCCCTTGACATGGGCATAAATATGGCTGTCACTGTTGTTTATTATACTCTAGCAGCAGTGATTACATCTGTAGAAACACCTCTTCTATGTGTCTTCAGTCCTGCTCTGCTTAGTTTGAAAAATTTTATGTATGTTTTACATTTTTGACTTTTTATTAAAAAGATAAATTATGTTCCATTTTCAGCTGAAACATTTTAAAAGCTGAAGCATTTTAGAAGCTTTGAAAAAATGTAAAAAATTAATAAATGCTATTGCTTTGTCCAACACAGCTGCACTGCAGCATTATATGTTTGTTATTGTGGAAACTGACTAGTACCTGTTTTGACATATCCAGCATACAAAACTTAAACACTTGTCTGTTTAACCAGAACACTGCTGTACTTTTCAATCCAGTAAGAAATGAAACATGTATGTTGAGGAAATTTCCAGTCTCTCTGTAGAGCTTTGTGCCACTTACCGTGTCATTTGTGCTCTGGAGCAACATGCTGTGTACTGAAGCCCTACTTCCTGGAAAGTGGCTGGACATGTCTGCCAGTGGGAAGTAGGGAGTAAGTTTTTGTTGTCCTTTGCTTCTCTACGTGACCTTTGCTTTATTAAATTGCCTTTATCTTGACCTATGTTTTTTGTTTTCCATGGTATTTTCTGTCTCTTGTCCTGCTGAGAAGAGGAATGATAGAACAGATCAGGGAGTACGAAGTGTCCAGCCAAGGTCAGCCCACAACAAGATGGGAAATAAGGTTCCCTATTGCCTTGTAATACCAAAGGAGTACAAGTGGAGTATAGTGCTGGGGGCTTGAATGCTGTGTTAATACTTCTGAGATGAACAAAATAGTAGCATGAACAATTTTCCAAATGTATCCTGAGTGAAGACTGGATAGTGTACTTGAAGTTAGAATGTTCTATACATTTTGTTTTCTTGGAATTACAGTTCCTGGATGTCTCACAGTAATACAAGAATCTATTCTGATATCAGTGGCTTGTTCTGAATGTATAATAGTACTATAATAGGAGTTTTTTCTAGTGCATTTAGTAAAAATCACCAGTAAAGTGATTTGAGCCCCTCACTTGTTGCATGTGTTAATGTTGATGCAAAAGAGTTGGACTTCTGGTTTATTAGTCCCGGAGGAACAAGTGTACTGAGATAACTTCAAGGACATTAGAAATGGTCTCCAAATTTTTGAAGACAGTAGAGTTGCTTTGTAAATGTTGCTCTAGGTAGTATTGTTCTAAACCAGGCCTGGTAGTGCATCCTGGTGCAAATCTGACTTGCATCGGAATCGGGACCCCAAGTTCAGTCTCAGTTTGTGGCTTGATTGGTAGGTTGGACAGTGAAGCAATCAGGAAGGACAAAATTCAACTTGTATTTTTTTTAAGGGATTTTGAATCCAGAAGTCTTGTTCAGTTTTCTTATCAAAGCAGACTTTGGTGGATTATCTCTTAAAGAAGTCCCAAAAGTTGCATTATAATATCCAGAAAATAGTTCAGAGTATTTTCCATACAGGCAAAAATTAAGTTCTGATAGATAATGAGCAAAAAGTCTTCAGTGTTTATTTTAAATTGTACAGGGTCTTAAAACTCAAGTAGACAGGTAAGAATCAATTTCTTGTCTCGTAAGGCAGAAGCACTTTGCATGGGGAATTTAGCTCTGAAGACTGCAACAAGGTTTCTAGTGGAATCATAAGTCCAGTATTAAACAGACTACTGTTTGTCTGTGGTCCCAGACTGTCCCATCAGTGTTTGCATGATGCTTGCTGGTGACAAAACTGTAAACACAATCTTTAATCTTCCTTTTATTTCATGTGTGTCACATTAAATTAAGCCAAGTGCATTGCTTTATTGGCTTGTGTGTAGGTACTGTAGAAGTCAGTTGTGATTTAGAGGTGTTCATGCTTTTTGAATGTGTGGGCAGGTTCTCTGGTGAAACAGGAGTTGCTGGTATCACTAACCAATTAGTATTGATCCTTGAAACCTGAGTAGTGTTCTCTATGATCTGTGGAAATGTGGACTGTAGTCTGCTATGTGCAGGTGAATTTCTCTGCACTTAGTGGTATAGCCCAGCATTCATCTTGCGCCAAAATGTTTTACCATGTTCTTAGGTAAAAATGCCTCATTTTCTGTTCAGTTTATTCTTAGTAGAGTTCAGGCACTGGCCATTTGTTTTACTGTGTTAGATTTGAAATACTCTTCTGTTGTCATGTGAACAGATTGCTTGCCTGACTGCAGAACAGCATTTTGAAATTCTTCAAAGAAGGGATGTATTATTATAATCTGAATGGCACAAGTCTGATCATGTGTTTAACTAATCCTCTAACTCTTTTTAGTTTTAGGTAGATAGTGTTTTTAAGTGAAGAAAAACACTTAGTGTAGCATACGTTTTTAAATAAACAAAAACTTGTATCCTGTAGTGCAGCTGTTGATGATACTGCAATCTGCCACAATGAAAAAGGCTTAGGTATAGCTATAGAATGATTCTTTTAGCCATTAAAATTCACTAAAAGTACCTGTTATTGTATGCCTGGTGTATAGGGATTATACCAGTGTATTTGAAGCTGCTGCGTCTTTCGTCTTGGGCTGTTCCTAGGGCAAGAACCCCTGGACTGTTAAATTTTTAAGTTTTGCCCAGGTGAAATGTCTGGATGAAAAAAATTGCAGATGTGGAAGTTCTAGTGCCCTTTCACCTGCTGCACGCTGAGCTCTCTGGTATCCTGAAATGGTTCTGGTGGTTTGTGGCATGATGAATTTCATATATCAGCAGTAGCAACACAGCAGGTGAATTAAACTGGGTCCCTTTTTTCTCTTTTTAGATCTCCCTGACTGCTAGTGGTCTGTAGAAAAAGGTAGAAGAGAATAAATTATCTTAAGTGGACCTAAGCAGAGTTTAAGATGTGTAAGAACTGAATCCCACATAGTTTCTGTGGGTTGTGAAGATAATTACATTTCTCTCAAGATTAAATATTAGTTTCTTCTGCCAGCCCCCTGCCTGTCACTAAAATAAACACTGCTTTAGTTGTGGTGACATTTAGAGTTAAAAATTTGCTTTAAAACTGAAGCTAGCACACTGACTTTTAGATAGCTAGCTAGCTTATGTGATTTTGATTGATTTTTTTGTTTGATTTTTTGTTTTTTTTTTTTTCTCCCAGCCATCTTCATATCAGTGTTGTGCATTTAAGTGGAGGCTATTCTGTTTTTGCACGATAACTAAATGTGGTACTAAACTTTCTTTATTAGACAGTAGAATTTTGAGGTTAACTGTGCTGGTCAGCTGTTTTTATTGAGTTGTACTTGCCAGCAGGGTTACTGCAAAGCAAGTATATATTACTGTAGTGATGACCTCCACTCATGCTGAAACAACATCATGCCTTCAGAGCTTCTAGTACTGTTTCTAAACAGTCTTTGTTTAAGGTATTTGTTACTGAAAAACAGCCAGGAATCTGTTCCCCTTTTTGTAGAGATTTAATGAATAGAGAACTCATGGAAAGGCCTTTTCTGTTTGCATGCTTTAGGAAAAGCCTCCAGGGTACTGGATTTTGAAGCAGAAGTGCACTTGCTTCTATTAAATGTGACACGTGGTCTGGTTTTCAGGTTAAACTGAGTGTAAGCAGTTGTGGCAGTGCCTACTCTGTATTAAAGACTGAGCTACTGTAGGAGACTTTGCTAGTGGAAATAGTATTTGATTTGGTAATTAACACCAATTACATTAGTTATTGCAGTCTTTTACTACAGCAGTAGGGCTGCTGATAACTGGGGCAGTTTGGAATAAGATACTTCAGGTTAGAAGTTCTAAAAAAATCCTTACATGGGTAGGAGGTGATCCTAATGAAGTAGAAAATAATGGGATTGTTGTGCTTCAGTGGAGAGAAGTTCATAGTGCATTTTCATGTCCTTTTGTCTTAGCAGTGGTCTGTCTGTGTGAGGATAGGAGCTGAATTGAAGCCCTTGAACATGAGCTTGTTGCTGATGCAGCCTTGGAGGAAGTGCAGGTAGCTCAGCCAGGCTGGGTTTGTCAGCCTGATCATCTTGCTCCTGAAATGGAGTTTGTGCACAAGGGTAGATAACACTACTTGCCTGCTCAGGCCCTGGTAACCACTGAGTATTGCACTTAGCCCCCTACCTTTTTATTAGGTAGTGGTGTAGGATGCACCACTCAGGATGTGCATGACTAGAAAATAATGATGTAAGAATAATGTGAAATGTCTGTGCTAATTTAGGTTTTTCCCTTGTGTAAAACACTCCTCAACATGAGTGGCTGGTTGTCTAGCTGACAGCTGTCTGCTTTTTTTTCTTTCCCTTATGAGACCTTGAATTTAACTTGAATAAACTGTTTTTCTGGAAAGTTTTGTTTTCTTATTGTAGCAGACACAAATTATTATGGCCTCCATAAAGCAAGTTCTAATGGTACTTGACCTGCAGGGAAATTAGTGGACTGTGTTCATATGTCCTGACTCTTTTAAACTTGTATGAAACAATAATTTTCCTCTAAATCATATGATTTGGGGAAAGAGGGCTCAGAGATTGAGATGTGATCAGTTCCACCTGTAATAAACAAGAGGAAGTGGTGTTTTCCAAACAGTGGTAGTTTTTGCTTCTCGTGGGAGCCATACTATAAATGAAGAAATAAGGAATGTGGGGGAGTGGTGAGGTTCTTGAGATGAATACTGTCCTGCTGATAAGTTTTCTCCAGCAGGAAGCTGCTAGAATTGTTTTCAGTCAAAGTTAAAATGGATTAATTCTAATACATTTGAATACTCTCAATCGATTTCATAGTCTGTGTGGATAATTTCAGACCACAGAGTCATCTTCTACAGCTTCACTGTGGCTTTTTTGGGAAGTCTTTAAGGGTTTGATTTTTCAGTAGCTAAGCACAAGAATGTCCCTTAAATCAATTTCCTCTTTTGACAATATATGAATTTGTATATATAAAATAACTTTGGTATTATGAAGAAACTGTAGCAGAGTGCAGGGAAAGATGGAAACAAAATAGGCATTTGGACTGCAGACAGTGGTTGTTCCAGAGCTGAGTGACAGATAAAATGTGGTAATTCTTGATGGTTTTTTTTGGCTTGGTCTGGCAAGCTTTAAGCAATAATGTCCTGCAATATTCAAGTTCTTGCACTTTTTGCTATGCAAGAGCAAGTCCTACTCCTTTCATGCTCCTCTGTTCTGCCCTGAGCTCAGGGACTGTCTCAGGTATTTAAGCACCATATATGCTTTTTTTGGCTGCCAGAGGTGTACAGAGCAGTGAAGCCCTTTCTGGCTGGATCTTCCTCTGTAAGAACTGTAGTCTCAAGGATTCATCTGGCAGGGTAAGGCCCTTCAATTGAGTTGGGGGCTGCATTTGTTCAGGCTCCCTGTTATAAAACCAGGGTATCTAGGACCTAATTTTCAGTCAACCAATAATCATTTCATAGGCATATGAGTAATTTCTTCTTATAAGCCCTCATGATATATTTTTGGGAACTTGTAAGCAGTTGATTTTTGTCTCTCTAGCAAGTTTGAGGAAAGTACACCATCTTCCCTATGTGCATGCAAGGAGGTGGATGACCTTTAACTGTCATATGCATGCAACTGCTGAAAACCTTGTTTGTGACACTTGGGTTTAGAACAACCTCCTCAGTATTCTACATGGCAGCAGCTTGTTAATGAGATGTACCTATAAATGTGCGTTCTCTGTACTCAGTGTAATAGCTGAACGTTGTTTTTTTCTGTTAGTGTCTCTTGAAATATGTAAAGCTTGCTGCTGTGCCTCCTGCTGCAGTGGTGACTGCCTGGAGGTGGCTTGTCTGCTACCTCTGTACATGAGAGCTTTAGCAGAACCTCAGATGCTGATGTCAGTCTTGCAGTTAAGTGTCGTGTGCCTGGCAGGACTTCAGCATGCAAACACCATCCCACTAAAGACAGTATTTGAGCTCTTCAGTCAAGCAAATCAGCTTGGGTTTTCTCAAGTTTTTCTTTTCCTTCTCTTTTACTGGGTGTCTGACCTTTTGTGTGTGTTGATGGACACAAAGCCTATTTGGTGAGAGAAGGGTTCAAGTCTGTAACATTCACTTTAATTACCCAACCCTTTTGCTGTGGTTCAGGTGTCTGTGCCTGGCTTTCTTAGTAATTGTTCCTGCAAATTGATGTGTGTTAAAAGCACTGACATCAAGTGATACCCATTCTTTAGCTCTTTGAGAGTATTTCAAGTATGTGAACTGTGGCATGAGTAGGTTTGTGTGAATGCTGTCTAGGAAAGGACAGTTTGTCCTGTCCCCCCCTGGAAATGGGATCCTATGTATCTCAGGGAGGTCCTGTTTTCTTAATCGTGATTATCCTGAAGGTGAAGTTCATCTCAGAGTTGCCATTCTAAAGGAAGGGATGGAAGTACTTTAGATGGCTGTGTTCAGCTGCGTATTGCCAGCACACACACGTGTCTCAAGAGAGTAACTGCTCTGCCTCTGTTACTGACAGCCTTTGCCTCTTCAACCATTAGTAAAGTAAAACTTGACTTCATAAAATGTTTTTGAGAAATAGGGAAAAAGGCAACAATTGGAGTGGTTGTGCAAAAGTTACATATGAATAAGTAGATGAACTGTACTGAAGAACTGCCCCAGAGTTTCTCAGTGCACTGTTTGCTACTTTTGAGTTGACTGTTATAAAAATTCTTAGGTAATCCTTGGTACTTCAGTAATATGGTAATGAGTTAAAGTATGTGAATGACACTAATGTTTTGCAAATTATACAGTGATTATTTTCAAAAAAATCTCTGCACTGCCCTAGGAGCACTGGGGGCCAGAGCCAGCTGTAGTCAGGTGTGTCCAAATTCACTTGCTTAGCAGGGTATTGTTCCTCCTGTCTTGCACAATGGTGTAACTTGAAGCATGACTTACGTGAATTAACTTGCAGGTGTGGAGGAGACATCTCTTCTAATGTTTGCACACCTGTTCAACATTTGAACTTGTGTAGTTAAGCGAGATTTGCATAGGTAACAGCTGTTGCTTTAGGAGAAACCAGTTTGTTGTTTGTTTTCACCCTTGTGCTTCCCTCCTCTACCTGCCTCAGCCCGTTCTGTGAGTTGCAGGCCTTGTATTCTCCGAGTTAACAGGGCTCTGACTGGGGCTGGTCAGAGCGCTAACCTGCCAGTTTTTTATTTTTGGTGGCCAAAACTGTGCTGTGAGTGAGCTGACTGAAGTTTCTAACTGTTTATCTGTAGATTTTAACTTTCCTGAGCTTTGGTTATCCTGAAGTTGTAACACATCTATCTCTTTTGAAGGAGCACAAGAGGTTTTTATGTTATTTAAAAATAAGCATTGTATTTATAATTTAAAGAACTGTTCTTCAGAGCTAAGTCAATTGCATGCTCCTGCCAAGCTTAGATGGCTAGTTATGTTTATGTAAGAAGTTTTCTTTTTGAAGAATAACATGTATCTGCTCTTGATTCATACTAGTGGTTGCTGTTCTGACCTGTACGGTAACAGCTGACTGTGCCTGCCTCTAATTAGAGCTGTACACATTTTCTGTGGGCATCTGTCAAGTTACTTAAGCAACAGAATACATGGAGTGACTTAGTATGTACAAACCTCTTTCAAAAGAGCCTTATTGTGTTGGCATTAACATAATTGTTAGAGTAAGAATCATGTTTGAGCCAGCTAGCTGTGAAGCTGGTAGGTGGTAGAATGGTGTTAATAAATGTTTCAGCTTGGTTGCAGTCAAATTCTTGTGTTCTTATAATCATAGCAATGTGATACCTAGAGGAATACTGTTCTCATATAAAATCTGCCATTGCTTGATGTCTAAATAGTGCTGCTTGGAGATATTGCTTCTGGGTCTGAACTGTGAGCTTGATTAACCCATATTTTTAAGTCACAGCATAATTCTGAGATGTGTTTTTAATTATGTTCTGAATTAAAGGAAGGTTATTACACATGAGACCAAGCAAATGTGGCTTAAAACAAAAGAAATACTTAGAGCTGGAAGGGCTTAACAGCATTTGAAGGAAGTAACTTTATTTATATAAAGACTGGACTTGCTTTAAACCTGGATATACGATTTCACTCATTTGGCTTGGTAGATATGAGCCATGATTAAGTACAACCATTTGAAATTTCTGTAAAATGTTGAGTATTTAAATACTTGATTCTGGTGAGCAGTAGTAGCAATAGAAATGGATTTTGTAGTTGCTTGAAGAGGAAAGGCGGCATGTTCCTAAGATGAGACTTATTTTAATTGTTTTTTAATCAGTCTTTTTTTTAATTGCCCCACTAATTTTTCTCTAGTGTTCAAAATAGAGCCTTTTAGAACAGGCTGTGCCTTGTTACATCAAATTACTGTTTGATTTTGCAAGATGCAGCAGTGTCTGGTTAGATGGCTTGGAGTTGGGGATAGGGTAGATAAGAAGGAAAAGAAGGTAGTTAAAGGAATAAGCTGGAAAATAGACTTAATGGAGAGGTGGTCTTGGCACTGCTAGGAAACGTCAGTAAAACAGGAGTTGGGAAACAATTTTTCTTTTTTCTTGAGAGCCAAGTATCTTGGTGTTCTCAGTTCCTCAGAAATACAAGGCTTATAAAAAAACCAAAGCAAAATAATCCAAACTGGAACAAAGCACAACCAAAAAACCCTCAAAATGAAACCAAAACCATAGCACCCAAACAAAATGATGCCTCGAAATTTCTGTTTTTGCTTGTTGGGCCTTTCCAAGGCATACTGAGCTGCAGGTGCTCAGTTGTCAAAACTCCAACTTATGCTGATGGCCAGTAGTTCAGAAGGTGAAGGTTCTATGCTAATGCTTAAATTATCGTGTCAACTTCTACACTTTTTTCCTGAAGTTGTACTCATGCCCATTATGGATTTGATGTGAAGATGACAAGAAATTCCATAGGTGATTAAGGCTAGTTAGTGCAGTATGTTTTTAAGGAGGAAGAAATAGTAGTTATAATTTAGTTACATATATATGTTAGTTACAGTATTTAGATGTATATATATATAACAGGAAAAAAGCCAAGAGCCATCAATCTGAAAAAGTGTATATTGTTCTCGAGTATTATTCATAGCTGAGTGTAAGTTATTCTGAGGTAGGAAATGAGACATTTTAAAAATGCCTTGCAGAATTTCTAATTTCTCTCATTCAACTCTGCCTCCCTCAACATTTAAGTTGAGAGGTAAGCATGTGGAACTGAAATGAAAGCTTGCCTGTTCACAGTGCTGAAGTTTGGATGGTGGTAAATTGTCTGATAGTTCATCCAATAACAAAGGTACCAGTGATAGAAGTGGACCTGACAGCCTTCTGGGTCTGTGTGATACCTTTTTTGTTTGGTACAGCTCCTTATCACAACCAAAGCAACTACTTCCTCCATATTCTAAATATGTCTTTGTTATCTTTGAACCGCTTTCTAACACTCGCTTTTAGACTTTTTGGTCATGATCCCTACCTGATATTCTGCTGAAGTACTAAGATGAAAATCTTCTACCCTGCAGCACAGCCAAGTACAGCGTGGTGACATTTCTACCTCGATTCCTGTATGAGCAGATAAGAAAAGCTGCAAATGCATTCTTCCTCTTCATTGCCTTACTGCAGGTATTTTTATTGCTTTCCCTTGCTTATAAAATGAAATGGTAATGTAGTAAAAGTTATTTCTGTTGTTATGCTTAAGTGCAAAGCAATTCTTAAATTTACTTTAATAGTAATATTAATGGAGTATGTAGTTGCTAATTGAAGTTGTAAGATAGCTTGGAGACTTTTCCATGTAGTTTGCAAAGTCAAACCTCTTTTATTCTTAATAAGTAAAAAGAAATGGTGTCATAAAACATGGAGCTATTGACCATTGTGAGAAAAGAATGCGTGACTTTCTTGTGAAACTTCTGCTTGGTTGGTTCAGATTATCAGTGCTTTCATGTGAAGCAGTCTGATTTTCTTGTAAAGAGAAGAGAAGTGGAATGAAAGGCATGTAGAAAAACAGTATCTTCTAACTTTGTCATTGTTTCTTCAAACCTACTTGGGTTGTAGGCTAGTTTGCCCACTGAAATGGCATATCTGTGAGGCACAGATCACACAGTAAATCAGGGAGCTTTGTGTTCTGTCTTCTGAGAGCTTTGCATAAAATTCTAAATGTACCAGAAATTAATTTTAAATACAAATACAAAAGGGGTCTCTTACACAGGGTCTCTTTTCCCTCTGTTCACAGCAAATTCCAGATGTCTCTCCAACAGGAAGATATACCACCTTGGTGCCATTGCTATTTATTTTAACAGTTGCTGGCATCAAAGAAATCATAGAAGACTATGTGAGTATGATTGATGAGGATGGGGATGAGTATGATGGGGAAGGCTGTGCTAAAGACCAAATGTCTCAAAAGCTGTAAAATGCCACAAAGCCATGCATCTCTGAAGTCTCAAGTCATTGCTCAACGGCAGCAAAATACTGTTTTGACTTTCAAAGTGCTTGACTTGCATTTCTGTGATAAATACTGAAAATACACTGAAATCAATAAGTATTTTCATTATAGTTGGGGAACAAGAAAACAGTAGAAGTTAGGACATTTGTTTCTCCCTCTTCAAGCTTGCTTATTAATGCTTTTATTAGACGGACAGTGTAGAATCCTGACAAATTGTGACCTTTTCAGATGGTCTTGAAAATGGGGGTTGGGGGGAGGCAAGCAGCTTAAGAACGAGAATACTCTTTTGGGGAAAATCTGCTCTAACTTGCTTGTATACTTCACATCAGAACAAGGTCTTTCTGCTTTACAAATACTGATGAGTGAAATCATTTGGATATCAGTCTGAACAACAGCATGTGGAATTTATGCCTGTGGATATTTATCTAAATATTGTGGTCCTCATTCTTCCTTTTCTTTTTCTTCAAAAAAACCTAGCTTTGGAGACT
The DNA here is from genome assembly GCA_013398715.1 of Nesospiza acunhae. NCBI lineage: Eukaryota > Metazoa > Chordata > Aves > Passeriformes > Thraupidae > Nesospiza > Nesospiza acunhae. The sequence continues at coordinate 955,566 of VZSU01000426.1, read as the reverse complement.
TTTTTTTACCACAGATAAAGGTTTCAGCCTGAGTTCCAACATGGTGACTTTCACTTTGAAGTTTATAATTATACTCTTTATACTTTTTTACAAACCATTTGAATTTAGATGATCTGTGACTTTTTTAAAAAAAGAAAAAATACCTGTAAAGGCAAAAAGAACCCAATGTATCATTTTGCAGTTTGTTGTATTTTTAGCTCTAATCGTTCTCAAATTTGTGATGAAGTGTAATGAAGTGTAATGAAATGTTTTGTTTCCTTACAGAAAAGGCATAAGGCAGACAGTGCAGTGAATAAAAAGAAAACAGTAGGTAAGACTAAACAGTCTATAAGTATTTAAAATGCAAATAGTGAATGCTTACTTTTGAGCAATTCTGTTGCTTTAATGGTCATGATGGTGAGGAATGCATATCTTGTGCACTAGGTACTTACCACTAATTTAGGATTTTACTTTGCTAAAGGTTTCAGACTGATGATTGACGGCCTGACACTTAAGGGTGAGGCATTGGGAGGATTACTGGAATTTAGAAGTTCATGTAATTTCAAGGTTGTCCAAAGTTACGTAGTTCTCAGCTCCTCCAAGAAAACCAAGCACTTTTTTTCCTTACCAAACTCCACCAAAACATCCTGAACTAAAAAAGCCAACAACCCCCTGAAACATTAAAAGCTGCTGTCAGAAGAATTTAAAATCGTTTTTGGAAATGCTACTGCCCTTTAAATATAGTAAGTCTGTGGATTTTTTATCTTTGCTTTCCTGAAGTGTCACTGAAAGAGAATTTAACACTGATATCCACTGAATGCCTACATCTACCCTGAGGTATGGACAGTACTTGTCACTGTATGTCTGAAGACATCACTGTCATTTTCTTCACCTCCCTTAACTGAAAACCTGTGCAGAAAATAGGAAGAACTTGTCAAAGGCCACCCTGTGGTTGTCCTGTGCTGTAGTCAAGGCAGCTCTATGTTCCCGTGTTGGACAGCTCCACTTCTGCTCCTCTGTGCAAATGTGCAGGTTAAATGGGAACACAGGGACTTGAGCTCCAAGAAGAGCCCCTTCCTCCCAAGCACAAATACCTGAAGTGTCAAAAAGCTAGAGGAGTGCTTAAAGGAGCATGGGGAAGTGAGCAGCCTGCTAGCTCCATGCTTCAGATAGTCCTGCAAAAATTATGCCTGTTTTTTTCACTTAGTTTGTTGCTTGAAAATTTGGGTTGATCATTAAGATTGTTTATTAATACACATCAAAAGGCATTGCTTTATCAGTTCTCCTAGGTGATGTTTCTGCATGAGTCTGGGAAGATATTTGGAGTGCAAGAAGACTGTATTAGTCATAAGCAATTGGCAATTAAGTGGCTGTAGCACAACAGGCCTTGTTATGGGTGATATGAAGGATGGCCCTTTCAGAGGTGGCAGAGGCAGTTAGAATTCATTTGGAGGTAGAGAGTGTGTGCCAACAAACACTTCAAGGGACGTTTGTCACAGTAATTGTGGAGAGGCAACCTTGAAGAACACAAGGTGTTCTAATGGAGCTAAGTGGAACTTAGCACTTGAAAAATTATTTGAGTTCAGATTTTATTTTTTACCATTGAATACTCTAAATAAATTTTCAGTCTGATACTTAAAACTGTATCCTCCTACTTCTTAAGAGGAAGGCTAAAGAGACTTATTCTTGAGACACGTATTACCAGAGTGAAAAGATAACTTGGGTTCAGAGTGGGATTAAGATGAAATAAATGTAGGTTCTCTGTGTGCCTTTAGGTTGCTCTTATAGCTGAGTGGTGTCTAATCAATGCATTCAGTGTGGAGAGCATTTGAGCTCACTGAGAAGCAGTCTGCTGTCTGCTCGGCTGTGTCCTGAACTCCACTGCCTGCAATGGCTGGTTGCTTACTGGAGCAGCAGTCATGTAGGCTTTGCATTTATCTTGTTTAGGTTCTTAGAGCAATTGTGTATCTTCAAAGTGCTTTTCCTATTTTAAATTTACCATAGAAAACATCAGTTTGATTTGCAGAGTGGCTTTGGTATGTAGGAATTAAATTCCCTTTGGAGCAAACTAAAATTGAATTTCTGCCCCAGGTGAGCACTGAACATTCGCATTAGGAGGTGGAGTGTGTTTAGGCTCTGAGCCAGTGTTTTTTGTCTTGGATGGCTTCACGTGATGTCTGTGGTGATGACATTAAATCTAGGGACCAGACTCCATATAATTCCAAGTGAAGTCCCTTAGCAGTGTATTGCATAGATATAGAGAGCTCAGTAATAATTTTTCTGATGTATTGATCCTCCCATTGTCAAATAATAGAATAAGTAATGAGCATTTAATATTGCATGGGATGAACTCAAATATTAGACAAGCACAGGGCTAGGAAACTCTGGAACAAGACTGATGGGAGATGCTTCCCCTTCAGACGCCTTACTTCAAATGGCCTTGCATGGCTGGATGTGAGTGTCAGCATTAAGTCCTAGATCTAGAACTGGGTTTTGATCTTGTATATAAACCTAGATAGAAGGTTTATATTGAAACTCTCTTTTTAAGTTGAAACAGTCTTTTTAGGTACTTCTCCTTTGTTGCTTTAACCAAGTACCTTTTGACAACGAATAATTCATCAATTTTACCCTACTATAAATATTCTAGAGAAGACATGTCCTTTTCTGTCCTTTGGAGTACTCCTATAAAACTGGGTTGAGCAGAGTAGGAGGTGCGAAGTTGCAACCCCAGAATTTCTGAACCGTTTTATGTCTAATGGCAGCTTTCTCTTTAGACTGTGGGATTATGAGTTTAAAAGGAAATAGTTCAGTAATAGAAAATAGCTTCAGTAATTTGCTTGGTTATTTAATTTTAATCACTAAATTGATTTCAGTAAGCGTTGCAAGTGAAATTGTTCTCTGAAGTAAATTGCCTTCCAGACCAGGTCTGTAGCACTTGATGCTGCAAAATACCTTTGTGTGTGAGCAGACAAATGTCAACAGAATGTTCACTGAAATGTCTCCAAAACTTTCTGGTGGAACAGGGAGCTGTCTAAACCATGGTACTGGAGATGCTGAGTGTTGCAACTCCTCTCTGAAGGTTTGATTTTTGAGTCGAGGCTGCAGGTATTTGGCTTTCCTCTTGAGATTGTGGATTCAAGCCTTCTGAGTTCTGAACTAAGCAGAGCTCAGGTGAACAGCAGTGTATATGAGGGATGGAAGCGTGCACCAAAACTGTTCCTCCCCTAAACTGCTGTACTTGTTTGGTTGAAAGCTCAGCTGTTTTTTGACACATCATTGGCACTACTTCTGTTGCTGCCCACCCATTTTTTGTTGAATAGTTTAGTTCACTGCAGTCCATTCACTACAATATTAAATATCAGGGTTCAGTGCTTCAGTGCGTGTGGCCTGTGAACAGGAGTCAACAGGAGACTTCTTCTGCTTCATCTCTTCTGACAAGTCTTGCATTCCTGTTTGTGGAGTGACATATCCTGGCTAGGATGGTCAAGGCTATATTCAGCAGAATTTTCTTCTGAGAGTGTGGTATTATTTTCAAATGAGCCACATGTATGAAATGCATAGAGCTGAGGAGATTGTTCATATTCAAAAGCAGGGGACTGACCTCTTCAACTCTGATATGTTGCACACTGCATTTTTTTAAACACCTTTGAAAACTGGCTGCAGCTGCTTTCAATGAAGGTAAACTTGCTGTGCTTCGACCTGGACTGGACTGGGTTACTCGGCAGTAATTGGGCATATTTGGCCTTACTGTTTTGGCTGGAGTAGTCTTAAGTATGTGTAGAATCACCTAGAGAAGGTGCTTAAGTGGAAAGGCATGCTGTGGGGCAAATGACTAATGAGTGTGTTAAGATGGCAGTGTAGAACTGGAACCCTACAGAAACTGAGGTCTGTTTTAGTACCGTGTTTTCTTATTTCAATGTGAACTTCAGAGGTAAGGATTTGCCTTGTGCCAAAGCAGCTTGTTGTTTTTCGGTAGGGCCTTGAGTCTGCTTGGCAGTTAAGACTCAGATTTATATTGGCCATGGGTAATGGTAGTAAAGTTGGATGTGCCAGTCAAAACATTATGAATAAAATGCAAGGAAAAAGATGAGAAGTGAAAATTCTGTGATAAATCATACACAGGGTAAAGGTGCTTCCTGATACTGATTGGCAGTGGGCAGTGATGCCTTTTGTTTTAAGGAAGGTCATTTCCCGAACAAGAAACAATGCTGCCGATCTGCATATTAGTATGAAGTGATGCCATGAAGAAATCAGACCACCAGCTGTTGTCGGGCAAGATAGAAAAATCATATAAATATGAAGGGCAGATTCTTCCTCTTTCTTGGATTCACATCCCCACAGCTGTGAACAAAAGAAGTTCCAGCTTCTGAAAAATACATTTCTGGTTTTTATGTTGGTTCCTATTGTGTTTGCTACTGCTGATACAGTTGTTTTGAAATTTGTCTGAATTATGGCTATTTTTTCTGTAATCTAACTTTAAGCTTTCTTTCCAGTTCTAAGAAATGGGATGTGGCAGAACATTATGTGGAAAGAGGTAAATAAAACCTGAGGATGGGAGGGAGGGTAAACAAGTGTCCAAGAATTACTCTTGCCAGAATTAATTAGGAGGCTTAGAATTAATGTATACTACATGAGACTTCTCTGTTGCTTGGGGTGGGGGGATGGGAGGGATCCTTTCTGTTCCAGTAGTCAAAATGGCCCTGAGCAAGGCACCTGAGTACCCATTTTTAAATCCTGGTACTGTGTTACAGTCAAATGCTAAGGGACTGTTGTGTTTTTCCTTGTGCAGTTAATAGGTAAACTGTAAACAGTATTTTGGTTTTAGTCTGCCTAGAAGAGTAATTTTCACTGCAATGCTGTACCTCCCCTGCAACTCTAACAGAGACTCACTTTGCTGCCTGTGCTAAGAAGTCCCTGGGCTTTGAGACTAATTAGTAAGCTGCTTGCTCAAGTAAGAAACACCAGCCCAGCTGCTACCTGAGGCACTTGGGACCAATGTTCTGTGAGGCCCTTGGCCAGGGTCTGGTGAGCTTTAGATCTAAGACCTGGAAGTTGCTGAAATGCCTTAGGATGTATCGATCTAGTTGTGGCTCTTAGTGCCTTTTAAAGGATAAAATTAGCCCTCTTATCTAGTAATTGAGGAGAAAGTACACCCTTTTAAAA
>VZSU01000426.1:910290-950396 GCA_013398715.1 Nesospiza acunhae | reverse complement strand
TGAAGTGTTAGGCTACACTAGAAGCTCAAGATTGCCAGGTATTCAGATGGCTGATGTTGGTTCCTGTTTATGCTGTTCCAAGTTCTATTTTTGAAGGAAGGACAGTGAATTGAAAGTTTAAGGTTGAGCCTGGAATCTGGGTTTTTTATACCCTTAGGCATTTCTTGAATTGACTTGTGTCTATAACTGCATGTTGTCCAGGTTTGCATTTATTGTTAAGGAATAATGGTTCTGTATTATCCACCTTGATCACTTTAAGGCAGACTTCTGACTTTTTCTTTTTTTTTTTTTTGTGCTGAAAGTGGTAGAGAATTTATTTTTAGTGATATCTGAGGAAAACTAATGAATCTGCTTGTTCAAACATACCATCTGTTTCCATTTTTATAAATGAATATCTTGAAAGTATTCTGAGCCCATTTCAGACTCTTAGCGCTGCATTGGCATTAAGCAGCCTCATGCTTATTGGGCAAACCTGGTTTACCGTTTTCAGAGTGCTACTTGACTCTTTTGAGAATGAAGGTCCCATGCATGTGTGACTAACTCAAGGTGCTGGAAAGTCTTAGGCCTGTGTAGGAGGAGACACAGTACTCCAGAATTCAGAACTCTGAATATCTCAGTCAGGGAAGGACAGGATTCATAGAGATATTATTTGCTAGTGACTAGTACAAGCAGTGCATCTAAGGAGAATTGAGGGAAAATTATAGTGATGATTGGGTAGGTAATACAGGTAAGGAATAGAAGAAAACTCTTGATATTTAATGAAGGTGAAGTTTAAAGATGAAGGTAAAGTTTAAATATTCTTACTAGGGGAAGAATATGACTAAAGAAAACCCCTGAATTTGGATAATGGCAGAATTATAGAAAAAAATTATTAAATATAAACCACAGAAGTTCACAATTTCTAATTGAGTATATCTATCTACCTTTTTTCTCTATAGAATTTTTTACTTTGCATTCAGAAAAGGAAAGGCTTTGGTATTTCCAAACTTGCAGTGAAAAGTACTCTGACTTTCAGAAAAACTGTCTCTAGCTGTTCTGTGCATGATGCTGTTCTTCTGACTGGGTGAAAGGAAATAACAAACTAACATTCCAGACAAGCGAACTGTTTGTTTTTCTCTTCCATGCTACTGTACTCCTGGCCACCACAGGTAGCAGTAGGCGATATTGTGAAGGTCACCAATGGGCAACATCTTCCAGCAGACATGATCATAATATCTACCAGGTATCCTGAATGGGTGTGGAAGTGATGTGTCTGATGAACTGAGGTGCAGAGGACTTGAATCTCTGTATTTGCTATTAATAAAACCAGACATCAGATAGCACTAATTGTATTCCACATCTAAAATCAAATTTCAACAAAATGCAATGACAAAACATGGCTTTACTAGGCTTTGATTCATGTGTCATTGTAGATAGGCTCTTCAAAAAGGAGGTGTTTCCAAGACATCACTTTATGAATTGCAGGTGCATAATACTCTGTATTGATGAGTTTGTTGGGAGGACTGAAGGTCCTTAACATGAGCTTCATGCAGTCAGTGGCATTCTGGGAATCTATGGCATTCTGAGAATCCCTCCACTTAAGGAAGCTTAAGTTTTCTCCCAATTAATTCCACTGAGTATTCAGCATATTTTCCTGTGCTCCCCCAGGAAGTTTTCTTTTAAATGGTAAATCCTGTTGGCATCAAGCAACAAGAGAGCTTTTGGGATTTCATTTGTTCACTACTTCTCTTGGATACAGTACCTGTATGACCCATCTCTAGCATGGCAGCAGCAGTAACCTGTTGAGTCCTTCTTGATTTAGTTTCAAGTATGGGACAACTTCCTGATGCCCCCCAGGATGCATTCAGCCCTCTTGGCTGCCAGGGCACTATGGACTCATGTTGAACTTGCTTTTGACCAGGACCCCCAGGTCCCTTTCTGTGTGACTGCTCTCCCTCATCCCATTCTCCAGTCTGTACACACATCCAAGGTTACCCTGTCCCATGTGGAGAATCCAACACTTGCCTTTGTTAAACTTCATATCGTTGGTGGTTGCCCAGCCCTCTCATTTATCAAGGTCTCATAGTTACTAAAAGCATTTGAGTGGTACTTGACTGCTAGTCTAGGTTCTGGATCGTGTAGAGCCACTTGAGGCTGAATCAAGACCACAGTTTGCTTAGACAGATGAGGTTTAAACAAGGCAACAGCACAGCTCCTGTTCTTAAACATGCTTGTAATAGCCAGACCTTACAACACCTCCATAAAAAAATTCCCTCCTGTGTGTGTGTGTTTTTCAATGGTGTCTGCAGATTGCTCTGGTCTCAGGGATTCAGTTCTCTTACATGATCCAACTTTTAAGGGAACTTGTTTTTTCAAGCTCCTGTATTTTCTGCTCTATCCTTCTTGTCTGTGCTGTTTCTGGGAGGTTGCAATTTTTTATAAGCTATATGCAGAAGCTCCATCTTTTTGAATTACTGCATGATGAAGGATAGAGGTACCTCCATTCCATGGTATACAGTATTGTATTTTTCAGAACAAGCCTCAAACCTTAAATAAGCAGTTGTCAATTTAATATGCAGTTAGGCTGAACTTGGACATCAATAATTTTCTGTTTCAGCATTGAAGAATTTTTTACTTAAGAACTTCTCTAACTTCTCGTTATGTATCATACTAAAAACCCCTTCTGTCTTATTTCTTAACTGTGTGAGCCAGCTTTTTGTTCTACATTATTCTACTAACCTCCTGTCTTTGATAACCACATAATAAATAGAAAATTTAACCCAAAGCATGTTGATTTGGGAGAAGCTTTGCTTGAAATAAATAGCAATTTCTATGGCAGTTCTGCTTTATAATTGGTATTATTCCCATGATTCCTTTAAATGTCAATACTAAGTGTCCTCAGTTCACCAGAAAGCTCTGCATGTTCTGAAGGAGGTGGATTCTTTTGCTTGTGTATGTTGATTTTTCTGTGTGTGAGGTGATTGTCAGAGCTAAAATCGACAGTTGTTTTTATCTTGGCTCTCTTTTCCGGTACAGTGAAAGGGTGAAGTCAGATTTTACATAAAGAATGAATTAAGATGAAGGAAAAATATTTTAATTCAAACACAACTTTGCATGGAAGCATGTCCACATTTCTCATTTCCACAGTTCATGCCATTTCTGTGGAAATTAGAGGAATTTACTGCAAAAGGTTTCCTTCCTGAGCTAACCCCATCAGTTGTAGTAGGTAAGGTGTTTGACAGAGGTAAAATTGGAATCAAGCTGGACTCTCATCAGTGTCTTTCTTGGGTTCAGATTCAAATTTACTGTGTAGGAGGGGACAAAGAATAGACTCAACCGTTTTTTCTTTTCAAAGCAAAATTATTGGAGAGAATAATCTGGCTTCTTACTGTGTTGTACATGTACCTGTCCATTTCTTAATTATTGTTTCCTAAGGAGCTTTTATTACTGACTGTTCTGTTGATTGAGTACATTTGCTGTTAGAACAATTTGTTACTTTGGAAAAAAACTAGCTATTTATCAAGAGTATGAGAAGTGATATGCTGAAGAAGCACTTGCTTGAGTCCAAGTGGGAAACTGATATTCCTTAGCATCCTGAGAAGACAGTGGGCAGAAAAATCGTTTTGTTGGTGCCATACAGAGGTTGTGAATCTTAAATGGTATGTCAGGAAAAGATCTGGTAAAAGTACCCTTCCTTATCACAGGTACCACCTATGCAGAGCTCCTCTGTTAGATATAGATAAGATACAATAGAATAGAAAGCTCTGTTCTAGGAGGAGTATTTTTGTCCCTATTGGTAAGGGCAGAAACACATCTGGAAGATGCAGGTTACAGCCTTCAATCCTAACAAACCTTTTTTTCATGCTTGAAAACAAGGTGTTTAGCAGTGACTTTGGGTGTACTTCCCTTATTAAGGGGACCTTGCAGACATGATTTTGTGTGTTCAGTTCACAGACAGAATTCAATAGCAGAGAGCATTGCTGCCTTTATCCAAACATATCCCCTTTTTATACTGTTCAATACTTGCTCTTTCACCCATAGCTCTTGCAATTGGAAGTAATTTAATGGATTGCAATTCAGAGTAATCCACTTTAGGCATCTAAGTTTATAATGACTTGTTAAATTCTTACTTGTTTTTGATTTAGACTTGTCTTTCTCTGTAGTTTGTTGTATGACTATATCCAAAGACATCTCTATTAAATATGTACTTGCAGCTTTCATGGTTGTATATCACCAGTATGGTTTTCTGTCTTCTGCAGTGCATTGAAGAAGTCTATGGTGGACTGTATTAGTGCAAAAGTAGTGTACAAAAAAGTACCGAGTTTTAATATTGAAAATCTTACACTCCTTACAGTGAACCACAAGCCATGTGCTATATTGAAACAGCTAATCTTGATGGGGAGACGAATCTTAAAATACGACAGGTAAAACAAACAGAATTTTTTTTTCTTTTAGGTATTTAATATTAGTTATGAAGCAGCATCTAGCTTGCATGACAACAATACAAGTGCTTTTTTGTTGTTGTTTTTTAAAAAAGCATGTTTATTCAAGTGGCTGTAATTTGCCTTTTCAACAGATACAAATTCAAGCAGTAATGCATTATGTGCAAGTGTAAGGATCTAACCTGGAGCAAGTATTTTAAGCCCAGAGAGACAAATCAAACAGACCTTGGATGTGTTTTGCTGAAGGTCTAGTTAGAAGAATTTAAGTGCTGTACGTAAACAAAAACCAGCTATGCTTGTGATGAGAGTTGTGGCGTCTCCTATGAGCATTATGCAGAGGCAGAAGCTGAAAAGGATCTTTATAAGTTGATATCTTTGTAATAAGCAGAAGAATTTATTTGGATCTTTCTAGTTTTGTTAAAGAAGTAGTGTTGCTTATAGTGTTTAGAAATAGTTAAGAATCTTTGGCTTCTTTCATTAAAAAAAATTAGGATTTTGAGACACAGATAATTTGTTTTTTAAAAGCTACACTTGCTTCTTCTTTACTACATTTATAGAAATATGATTTACTGTTCCAGATCAGGCTACTAAGTCAGGTCTTGAGCTCTTGTAGGATTCTATTTGCTTCAGGACATGCTTAAAATCTTGCTCTGACTTGCTGTGCTGCAGTCAAATTCTGCCAAAAGAAACACGAAATGGATTCCTCTTTTAATAGAGAGGCAGTGGGGTGCTGTGCATGTGCTCAGATGTAGAGTACCAATATTTTATGTTGCAGTTGCGTGACAGGCTGATCATTGACCTTGAGCAGGATCAGAGCATATTGGCTGCAGTGGCTCAAGAGACTACACTTAAGAATGACCATATTTAGCAGCCATAACACAACAGTGCAGCTATACTTTGAGAAAAAAGCCAAGTCTATTTATACTGCTTTTCTCCTATTTCCTCCTGCGTGTATCCCACTTCATGTTTTGTGAATGTTACTTTCCTCTTGGTTAAAGAGAGATCATGTAGGTCATGTCAATATGTGTGTAGAGAGTTTCAGTTTTGTTAGTAGGTTCCTATGTATCCATAATGAGTTTTCCTTGCAGGAAAGTGGTATTGAATATCAAATAAAAAACCCCAAAACATAATGAAAACCAGCCCCCCCCCAAAAAACCTCACCAAAGCTAGACAGGACCCTGACTAACAAACCCCCACAGATTTAATTATATTTTGGTTCATAGATGTTAAAAGGGAACATCATTTTCCTAGGTTGCCTTTTAATAGCAGTTTTTGTCAAGAATCTCCTTTGAATTGTTCTGTGCAGGGTTTGTCTCAAACTGCTAGTCTCCAGTCCAGGGAAGAATTGATGAAAGTGTCTGGGAGGATAGAATGTGAAGGACCCAACCGCCATCTCTATGACTTCACTGGAAACTTGCGCTTAGATGGCCAAAGGTATTGACAACAAAACCATGAATTCATTTAGTTAGGAAAAATGTTTCCTCTGTTCTTTTAGTCTGGGACTCTGAGCACATGCATGTTTTTGCTGGAGAAGAGGAAGGTAATAATTAATGTTTATTAATCAGAGCATCTGCCAGTATAAGATAACACAGTTCTGTCTTTGTGTGGAGTCTTCTGCTTGTTATGGGAGTATTGATTTCTTTGTAATTAAAGGTGATATTTTATTAAAAGGTACATCTAAAGATAAGGACTCCAGGAAATGGTTGGGGTTTTTAGGGCCTTCCTGTTACACAAGATACACAGAGAAAATAGAAACCTTTCCCTTTCAACAAGAGCCAAAGGCTGCACCAAGGTCAGGTTTGTAGAGATAATTGATCCCAGAATCTGGAGGCTTTGTCAGTGTGACTTCGATTTCTAGAACTCTTGAAAGAAAAGTATGTAGTTTTAGTACTCAAATTCACAGATTGTGACAGGTTGGTAGGAACATACATGTTATATTTGGCTGTATCTGTTTTCCTTCACCAAATGTATATTCCTTGGGCAGCTCGGTGCAAGAATTAGCAGATGATCGTTGCATCCCACATGGAAATCATGTGTTTGATACAGGCTTTCTCAAATGCTTGTTTAATTGTGTATTTGATGTAGTGTGTTTGAAATGGATGGTCTCTTTGCAAGTTCAATGCTTCTCTGTCCTTGATGTGAGAGAGAATGTACTAGCCAAGGTCAAGTGCAGAATAAGCTTATTTATGGCTCCACATAATTTTTCAAGTTCTGGGGAACTGGAGCAGCTTTGCCCTACTGTGCTTTAGCAGGAATTAGACTTAGAGAGATTTCAGTGCTTTCTTAGTTGTGTGAACAATCTAAGCTCATTATATTGCTATTACATTCTTTTTCTCTTGTTGTTTAGGGTTGTTTTTATTATTAACTGGGGACCAAGGCTGGGAGTAGAACTATCTTCTTAAAAGTGTTACCAAGAACTGCAGGATTCATCAACTTCTTCTTTTGCAGCCCAGTCCCTGTTGGTCCAGACCAGATCTTGCTGAGAGGTGCACAACTGAGAAACACTCAGTGGGTCTTGGGTATTGTTGTGTATACAGGACATGATACAAAACTCATGCAGGTAAAGGTTTTAAGGGGCTAAGGGTATGTTTTGATAGAAGTTGGTCATATTTCCCGTGTTCTCATTGTAATTGACTTGATTTTATGAAATGGTTTGACTCATTATAGTTGTTTAAGGCTTGGAGGCCTTGAGGAATTGAAGGGTCCATTGTACTCCAGGTTGCATGTGCGCATGTGTGAACACTCACTAAAGTGAAAGCAGTTCAATATGTAAGGAGAACTAACTTTCATCTTAATTTATCTGGTAGCTGGATGGCATTTAAAACTGAGGCTTAACAGCCTCAGGACATAATCTAATTATCTCCATGATTATTACTAAGACAACAGTCCTGTATTTCCTTAATGTCAGGGTGTGCCTGGTGAGACCAGCAACGTGTATATGTTCATCACTGCTGCTGAGCATCAGTGTGATGGACAGCAGGTGCTCTAATGGACTGTGAAAGTAAAGACTGAGTTTGTTTCTGCATTTGCTAGTTTTTTGATGACATAATTTTTTTTTTTTGAGAATAGGCTGACATAAGTGAGCTACCCCGTGAGGCTTCTAAAGGTTAGGCAAATATCACTGGGCTAGCACCCAAGGAGCAGGACAGTAACAGAAGAGGGGCAAGAGTTGCTCTTGGATATCTGGTGTTCACTTCTTTCATCTCTGCAGAGATACCATACACATATTTTTTTTCAGGGAAGATTGTGTACTTCATCTCCATGATTATTACTAAGACAACAGTCCTGTATTTCCTTAATGTCAGGGTGTGCCTGGTGAGACCAGCAACGTGTATATGTTCATCACTGCTGCTGAGCATCAGTGTGATGGACAGCAGGTGCTCTAATGGACTGTGAAAGTAAAGACTGAGTTTGTTTCTGCATTTTTCTCTTGTAAAAGCCATTGCTAGGTTGTTTCTTTTTTTTTTCCTCCTGCTGCTGTTCAGAATTCAACCAAAGCACCTCTGAAGAGATCAAATGTGGAGAAAGTGACCAACATGCAGATCCTGGTTTTGTTCTGTATTCTCCTGGTAATGGCCCTTGTGAGTTCTGTAGGTGCCTTATTATGGAACAGAACACACGGCGAAGTTGTCTGGTACCTTGGCTCCAACAGTGAGTATGCAGGCACTGGGCCAGTAATGTATCAGACTGCAGGGGCAGCCAGGCTCTTCCATCAGTATATAAGTATAAAGCTGACTTCAGCTTTATACTTATATACAGATGCAAAGGATTTCTCTTCTTTCAGTTAGAAATTCTGATCTACTCTTTTAGAGAAAATTGAAATGCTAAATGTCACAATTCTTATTTATTGTGTAAAGTTTCTGTCTTTAGCTTCTATTGCCTTGTTGTGAGAAAACTGATCTCTTAGCACAATTATATGAAGGGTTTTATTTGATTTTTTTCTTAGTCCTCAAATGTATTAGCTCATTATCCAAGATGGACATGAGCAATGAAGTACTCCCCAGCAGACTTTTGAGGAGCTTACATTAGCTATAAAATGTGGTGTTAAAAGCATTTTGAGAAGCAGATCTTAAAGCAGTTATCACAAACTGCAAATGGCTTGTCTGCTGATGATGCAAAACAGATGGTAAGTGTGTCTTCTGCAGTTTAAGAATTGTAGTTGTGGTAGTAATGAAAAAAAATCACATAAGAATAGCATGGAAATGCCCCATATTTGACTCCGGGTTTTGTTAGTTGTAATGTCTTCTTGTATAGTGTCAGTACTTTTCAAAATTTCTTGCCTGCTCTCCCGTTGTTTTTTAACGAGTAAGTTTAAATTTGTGCCTTCCAATGACAGAAGTAGTACTGGAAAAGATGAATGCAATGAACTCTTGAACTTGCAATATAAAACAGGTGCAACTTGCAGTAGACTAAGATGACATTATAGTCTGTGTAGATACCTTTTTGTAAATTGAATGCACAATTTCTATGCCTTCTGTAACTGCCACGCACAGGAAAGAAACTTTTTCAGGTTTGGCAGATAGATGTTAAATTTTGGTTAAATGTCTCATCTCTGTAAAAATTGTATTGGCAAATGTTCCAATACCAAGCATGCTTCTGTTTTCTGCAAACTTATTAAAGATACAGAATTAGGATGTACTCACACTTTGAGGTGCCTTTGTCCAAACTCTGACCTTTATTAGACTTCAGCAATTTCCTCTGGATTCTTTCTCCTCCTAGTTTGCTCCCCTGACTTCTAATTAACTTCTGATGCTGAAAACCCTTAATTGTGGACTCTGACCCTGTTGTGCTGGGTGTTCCATGTGCTGACTGAGGTGCCTCTCTAAGTTTCTAGGGAAGTCGAGAGCATACAAATGTGGAGACTTTGATTGTAAAGAGAGGCTGTGGGCAGCACTGTGACCAGGAACCTTCATCCTGTGTCTCTGCTGAGACTTGTACCTTCCTGCTGGCTGTGTATAAATGCTTCCCCTTCCCTTTAGGACCAGTTGTGATGGTAGACTTATTTGGGCAAGTTGCCCAGTGTTGTCACCATTAATAACAGCTTCTTTGATTAAGCAGGGTGCCTTAGTTCATATACTAGGCAAGGGTTTAGCAAGTCAACTTGTTCAGTTGATTTCTGTTGTAAGGGTAAATTCTCAATTCTGAACATGATGTCAGATTTTAGAACTGATTTCAGTGTTTATTTTTTGTTTCCTAACTCCACTGAGGAAAGTAGGCACTCTCTGAAAGATGGTTATATTACTAGTGACACTGGGGGCTCTTAATTGGGCAGTTGACACACTAGATGCTTAAATTGGGTTATAGTGGGGAATATTGTACTTCTCACTTGTGTCTAGCAAAAATCGTTCAGAAAGTGTTCTGTTTTATATATAGCCTCACCAACCTTGCCCTCCTTCACCTGGTATGGTGTGGGTGTTTTATCATCTATCTTCTGTTGAAATCAATATTAAAATGATTGTACACTAGACATCAACACAGTAGCTTATTATTTTGGCTTTGTGAAACCTGATTGGGTGAACTGCGTAAAGATGATAGCCCCTGTACCACTCAGACTTGTCTGCTAATGTCCTGTGTCTTTTGATCCACAGAAATGCTGTCAGTCAACTTTGGATACAATCTGCTGACGTTTATAATCTTGTACAACAACCTTATTCCAATCAGCCTTCTGGTGACATTGGAAGTTGTCAAGTTTACTCAGGCTCTTTTTATAAATTGGGTAAGTAGCAAGAGTGAATGTATCTCAGTTCTGGATGTTGACATTTAAAATAAAAACCCACTTAACATCTTAATGAGATTTTCTAATTACTTTCTGATGCAACTTCTGGGAAAGGCAGAGGGAAACTCAGGTTTTATTCTATATCAGTTCTGTGTTTCACAGGAAATAAAAAAATCTAGTCACAGGAAGGTCCCCTGTGCAAATCATCACTTGTATTTTAGGCTTTTAGGATGAGAAGGAAGCCTCAGCTCTTGGTTGAAGGAGGTCTCTCTCTTGGCTGACTCATGTTCAGTTTAATCTTTTGAAAACTCTTCAGTGTCTTTTAGCTTCTCTGAGACACAGCAGAGGGCAAGACTAGACTTGTTTGAAGGTGTGGGGGGTTTTTTGTTGGTTTTTTGGGGTTGGTTTGTTTGTTTGTTTCTTGGCTTTTTTGGGGTTTTTTGTTTTGTTTTTACATCCTGGGGCTGGCCTTAAGATCATCTCTGGAATGGACCATAATGTTTTTATAAGGAGATAAGTTGATGTTGCCGCACAACCAAACGGCGATCCCTTTGTTCAGGGAAGCTTTGACTTCAACATGTCTTTCTCAAGTTGTGGGCCAAAAATACTCTAGTGGTGGCTCTTAAACTGGACAAAACCAAGGGTGATACATTTTGTTGGTATGCATGAATCCTTGGACATTGAGTAATGTAGGAGGTTACTGTAAAACACATGTAAGCAAAGTTTAATATGTCTGTTCCTTGAGCTCCTTGTAATGTAGTAGAGATGCATATCAGGGAAGTTGCTTGGGTTTGTGTAGCAGCTGTTTCTTTGTAGTAACAGAAGAAGTTCATTTCATGGATCCACTAAAATTATCTCTCATAGATGTGGCTAGAGCAACTGATGGTTCTAACTGACCACCTATGATTAGCATGGCTAATGCATGAACTTCCTTCTACTGTACTGAGTTTGTTTTTTTTCTGTTGCATTTTTAGTTTACTAACTGCCTATAGTTGGCACCCATATTCATCTGGGGATGATGTTTGTCAAGCATTCAGAATTTGTGCTTATAGCATTAAGAAAGTCAAGCCAAGTTGGAGCTGACTAAAAGAAGAACAGAGACTTTAGTGTTTAATTTGCATAAGTCTTAATTTTGCTCTCATTTCAGGACATAGATATGTATTACCCTGAAACAGATACACCTGCAATGGCCAGAACCTCAAACCTTAATGAGGAACTTGGGCAGGTAAGATAACATTTTCTGAAGTGTCATGATTATGATATACTCTCTCAAGAGCAAAGGTATGAGAACAACATGTGCAAGATTGTACAAGATGAACAAATCAGCTTTATTTTGTTGCTCTGTGGCTTGGGTTAATGGGACATTTTTATTTTCTCTAGTCTGAGTCTTACAAGTGAAATAATGAATCACAGGATTAAATGTAATGTCATATAGGCAATTTTATGTTCAGGAATTGAAACTATTTCTTATGTTCTCTCTAAAGTTTATTCTCAGAGGTCTTGGAGAGATGCTCTGTGATTTTGGCCGTCTATACCAGACAGAACATACAGGGCTAGACTTATTAGTTTTTGATGTTTCTGAATACTTTGCTGGAGATGCAAGTAAAAAAAATGCAGTTCTGTTCCCAATTTAGATGTTGTGATCCTTCAAGCATTTCTGTTTTCCATTCCGATAAGGATAACTGCATATTAACTTCTAGTTGCTGTAGGTTTGTTTATTCTGCATATAACATTTCTTCAAACCGGAAGGGCTTCCCAGAACAAGCTTACTGGTTAATATGATTTTGCTATTGGAATTTTGTAATACTGTTGAGAAATGGTAGCTTTTTCCTTGACCACCAAGGTTATGGGTTCTGAGTGGAGGGATAGAATGTAAGAAAATAAAGGTAGTGCAGAAGGCAGTCTCACACCTGAGGAGTTGCAGCTGTACTAATCAGCAAAGATTAAGAAAAGGCCTGAACTTAATAGGCCACAGCTGTGTCCAAGAAGGAGACGAGTGCTACAAAACAGTGGGTTAGCAGGGTGAGGAGAGAGCTGGAGTTTGTTGATTGTGCTGTGAGGAAGAAGGAGTCAGTGCTGTAAGGAGATGTCCATGAGAAATCACCGAGAAGGTATGGGAGGTTTTGCAATATGATGATAACAATTGGTGAGCCCGACGTGATCCCATGGTGATTTGGGTAAAGAACTGTAGAGAGAGCAGTCAGGACGTGATTGTGTGGTGGTTTGGGGAAAAGGACTTAAATATTAAGCAATGTGATCCAAAGGTGATTCAGGAAGATAACTGCAGACCTAAGAGAAATAAGACAGTGGAGTCAGGCAGACCAAGAGCCTGAGAGCCTAAAAATCCAGATGACCTATAGCCAGGCAGACCTGGGAGCCTAGAAGTTGCAACTATGTATGAGATACCACCTCCAAGAAGAAGAGTGCTGGATATGAGGAGTGGGCTCTACGCACTTTGCTTATTTGGTGCATTGGCGCAAGCCCCGTGCCCCCTGCCAATGTAGGGCTGCAGTCCAGAGGGTACCCAGGACGGTGTCGGGTTCCCCTGAATGGCAGTGTGTGCAGCAGGACACAGGAGTGGCGTGATAGAAGGGCAAATGCTGGACAGACAACATGTAAGAGAAGTCTTCTAAAATTGAATAGTAGCCATCTCCACAGTAACTTGTTGTGATTTGGGATGGGGGCTGTAGGTTGAGGTGCAGCTGGAGATGAAGCCCAGTGTAGCGCTGAGAGCAGCAGGGGATGCTGCCTGGTCTGGAACTGACAGGTTTTGACACCTGGAGCACAGGTGAGCTGCTGGAGACACAATGGGAAATAACATATCAAGTGAAGAACAGATTGCTTCATCTACATGGAAAGCAGAGCAGGGCAAGAGAGGCTTGCAGTGACCAACTAATACAACAAAGAACTGTAAAAGGAAGAAGAGAATTATTAAAACAACAGTTGGAGCTGGGGACAGAGTAGCTCTAATATTCAGTATGGTGTATTTGTTTGCTGATGAAACGTGCATTTTGTTTGTGAATTGCAGCTATTAATCTTTGATTAGGCATAAGTGTAAAAGTTTATATTCCATAAGCATAAGTACACTTGAAAGATACTGGATTCATGGTCAAGTTCTATAGCTATTGATAAAATTATGTAACTGTTGATTTGTTACTATCCTAATATATAGCCTTTAACTGATTCTTGTGAGTTGCCTTATAAAGTTGTACAGCTATTGATATAGTCAATATATTAGAAGTGTAAGAGTTTCTGATAATATGTAATGTAAATTTGGGTAGTGAATCAAGGTCAGCACACAGATGCATTCCAAAGTTAAATGGAAATTACACAAAAGATGATTGTACTGGGTTTACTGTCTTTTGCAAAGGGCCCTGCAAAGATAGTAAACACAACATTAGTTTACGAAGAGCCTTAGGTTGATGTTCCTGCTGTGACATGTTGCCTGAACATTTGTATACTGTTAATCCTAAGTGAGATATGTGAATATGTTTTAATATCAATTTACTCAAACATATCTTTCCAGAGATGCTGCAACTTTGTAATTAAAAGAAAAGGGGGAATTGTGGAGAGATAGAATGTAAGAAAATGAAGATAGTGTAGAAGGTAGTCTCATACCTGAGGAGTTGCAGCTGTACTAATCAGCAAAGATTAAGAACAGGCCTGAACTTAATAGGCCACAGCTGTGTCCAGTAAGGAGACAGGAGTGCTACAAAACAGTGGGTTAGCTGGGTGAGGAGAAAGTTGGAGTTGGTTGGCTGTGCTGTGAGGAAGGAGTCAGTGCTGCGGGGAGCTGCCCGTGAGAAATCGCCGAGAAGGTATGGGAGCTTCACAATAAGATGGCAACAGGTCTGTAACTGAACTACGTGAACTTCATAACAGGCATGAATTTAGAATTGGAGGCAACATTATCTATTTAAACATACGTATTTTATTGAAGGATAATAATATCCTGCTCAGTAGGGGAGTAGTCAATTATTGTTCCTGCTTAATCTGATAATTTTACTTATGAATGCTGAAATTTGATTTCTGTTTAAATCACTTTGATGTGAAGTTATCGACCTCCAAATTATGGTGTTATTTTTGCCTGAAGTAAAGGATGTGTGGCATAATGTATGTTGGTGGCCCATATGTTATTTTCAGGAGTGGCTTACCTAGTGATTCTGTGTAACTAGACTGAATTTTTTGATTCTTTAATTGAATTACATGTTCACGGATGCCCTTGATATTTTTGTTTTATGGTGAAATTATTAATGACTTAAAATTCCTCAGAAGTGTGGGTACCCACTTTGACTTCTGGCTTGCAAAGGCTCCATTTCCTATGCTGTGTTCAGTAGCAGTACAGTGCACAACTAAAGGATCATGTTACAAGTAGTGTAGTGCAGTGTCTTAAGCTGAATGGCAATTATTGAGGAAAAGCTTCTTCTAACTGTAGTCAAATTATTTTTGTCTTTGAGTTGTCTAACTCTTTCATGTTATTATCATCCCTTCTTGGTTGAAATTCTTACTTGGTGCAGAGGTACAACTGTGGTATTACAACTTGCAATTAGTTTTGGTCTGTTATGGCCCTTTGAAGGTGGGAATTTTGAATCTGCTAATGCTCCAAGAAGTTGCTTTGATGGGGTTGCCTCCAAGTTTTACCTTAAAATCACTGTTTCCATTAAGGGATTATTACTTTGGCCAGTGCTAACTGTGGCTGTGTTTTGTGTACTTTAGGACTGCTCATGAGTGGACATGAGATAAAACATTTTTTGTTTGCCTGTAGAGTACCAGTTAGACTTACTCTAGCATATTCTGTGTTTATAGGTAGGGGACAAAATAATCCCCAAACATTCCTGGTGATCTTTGAAACACAGACTGCCTTCAGTGTGTAAAATTCCAGTGAGCCTTCAGCAATCCCAGGAGTCTTTGTTTTCATTTCTAATCACTCTCTGAGATTAGTACAGTTGAAAGATTTGGTGAATGCCCAAGTAGTGCAACCAAATACATCTGTAGTGATCACACTAGAGCCTTGGCAATTAATACTTACTATTTGAGCCTTTCCACATTTAGAGATAATTAATGCAATTAAATAATTTGCTTGATTTTTTTGTTCTGTAGATCTGGTAGACAAATCAAGCTGTAATAAGCCTGCATTGGCCAATATTGTGATATTTGAGCAGTATGACTCTGAGTATTTTCCTGTTTTCTGCTTTGAGTTTCATTACTATGCAAGTTGAAAATCAGACTTGTTTTTTCCCTTCCAGGTAAAATACCTGTTTTCTGATAAAACAGGTACTCTAACATGCAATATCATGAACTTTAAGAAATGCAGTATTGCTGGAGTGACATATGGGTAGGTATGATTTTTAAAAAAACTCTGTAGCTTAATGCGTGCGTATTACTGGTACAAAATTTTATGTTGAAAAAGGATTAGAACATTCTGTTCTTCACTTTTTATTCTAGCATATTTTGTGGTCTTAATTAGTAGTTTTCATTTTCCTGTCCTGCAGCACAAATTATGAAGGTCAAACCTGGGGAGTACTTCACATGAAGGAAAGAAACTTGCTTCCTAACTTACCTGATCATGATTTAAACAAAACCAGAAGTGCTAAATAAGCTCTGGCCTTTCAAGAGGGAAGAAGTTGCAGTCCAAGGGTAGCAATTATCAGTCATATTTTTGTGACTTGAAAAGAACCAGAATTTTGTTACAGCAGTGTAGTTGTAGTTATGGAGCTTAATATTCCTTGAACAAGAGGGATGGATACCTGCTTACTGGTTTTATTCTCTTCTGTCAAAAGGATCCCTTTGAGTCATCTACATCTTTGTATTTGCTTCATGTTAGATGGGTAGTCTTAAGAGCTCAAGTTAACCTTTGAATTTCATGTTAGCTAAATTAGATATCTCAAAGGCAGAAAATTTGATTCAAATGTATGAACAGCTGAACCCATGGTTCCAGCATATGTTTTTGTGGGATGACTCATTGATCTTCGCCTTCTGCCTATTTTTTTTTTTTTTTTTGTTACTAAAGTGGAATAAATGTTCTTTTTTCCTTTTTCTACTCCTCAGTCACTTTCCTGAGTTGGAAAGAGAACGTTCATCAGAAGACTTCAGGTAAATACATTCCAAGATGTTTGTTATGTATAGCAGAGTGGGTACAATCTATATAAAGACTGCTTTCCAATTTGGGACTGGAAGAAGCCCGAGGGAGGAATGCATTTGAGTAAAATGGTCTTCCAGTGGGAGCCTAATGCAGAGCTGGTGGGTGGTGATGGATCTACTCTTCTGCATAGAGATTTCATATGTGAGGGGGGTGAGGAATAGGCAGTGGCTGGGGTGGCTGGGATGCTAATGCAGTGCTTATTTATAATTGCAGACAGTCAAGTTAAAAGCTAAAATTAACTTACTTTGCAGGAAGCTTACCCCTAGCTAGAGACTGAATATTGCTCTTCATGATCACTGAGTTCAGGCCTGAAGAGAATGAGAAGAAAAGGGACTTCTTTATTAAAATGCTATGTTTTAGTAATTAATCATGTCCAGAGAATCCTTCTTGTTTTTATTGGGAACTTTAATGAATGTAGGTGATGGGTCTGTCCCATTCCACAGAAACTAGTGAAGACCCAGAGGTGTTACATGGTATCAGCGAAGCACATTTTGATTAGTGGAAAGGAGAAGAGCCAGGGAGGGCTAACATGGATTTGAATGGCAAATACAGGGAAGAAGTGAATTCCCACCCAAGAAACAAGTCAACACTGAATGTTGTTAGAAAAGTACTTGGTGATGAGCTAAGCTGGGCTTCTCCACTGGTCCAGTTCATTTCTATGATCTTATTTTAGGAAGGTGATAAAATGATGTTTCTTCTGCTGAGAGGCAATTTCTATGGATCCCTCTTTTCTTCCAATATATTATTTTTTTCATTGCTGTGTTCTCTTTCCTCGTACCTTTCTTTTCTATTCAGTTCTGTGAAAGTTTTTCCTAGGTACTTACTTGGAGACTTAAAATCCTCCAGGAGTCAGCTTGAAGCAGAATGCTCTGACTAGGGAGCGAACTTAGGAATATTGAATGTCAATCTATTTTATGAGCAAGCCACCCTGAAATCCATTTATCTTAAATATGCTTTAAAACTGCTGTTGCTACATCTGTCCCAGGAACTGCATTGGCACTTGAATCTTCTGAAATACACTGTCAGCCATAACCATTTTGGGTTTTTTGCTGGTGTTAATTTTCAGCACTTGCTGCATTACTCATACGATCTTTTCACAATGCTTTCAAGGACACTGGAGTCTTACTTTGCTTTTTAAATTTGTTTCCCAAGAAACTAGATGAAGTACTAAGATTGGCAATGTTGCCACTTGTTTGAATATGCTTGTTTTGCTCTGCAGCCAGCTACCTCCTTCCACCAGTGAATCGTGTGAATTTGATGACCCAAGACTGCTGCAAAACATTGAAAATGATCATGTAAGTCTGCTCTTTGAATATCACGCCTCTTAAATGCCCTATTCTGGGCTTGTCTGGAATTGAATGCTGAACAAATCTATTTGTGTGATTAAGTCTGCTCTGTGTGTGTGTCATGCAAGCACAGAGGGGGTAAATTGGAATCAAAATAGCTCCCTCCAACGCCTTTCTGCCCACTTGTCTTACAATTGAATTAAAGAAGCAATGGCATTGATACAGATTCTAGCTACCTCTAAGGCAGCTTCATATATGCTGTTGTATATGGAAGATAATGCCTTGTAACAAGTTATGATAGAAATTAGAATTGTTTAAAACTACTTGGAGTGTTGAAACATCTATACCACTTTTAACCGTAATCTGTAGCATTACAAGGTGGTTCTGGAATGAGCCTTAAGTATTGCAAGGGTTTAGAGTTCTAGTTGTGTAAAGGATGTAAGAGATGGGAGAAAATTGCAAATTCAAGTTTGGCATGAGCCTTAATGATTAGTAGTCTTAGCCTAGCTGTTGAGTCCTAAAGGGACCTAGTCTTTACACTGTCAGTTCATTGTTTATTTGGAAATCATGTGAGTATGAAGTGTCTGACTGGACACCAGACAATTAATTCACCTGCCAAAAAGCATGACCCTTGTTCTCTGCAGGCCCTCTTGCTGTATGGGGTCTGAGCATTGGCAAGCACAAAGTCAGCTGATTGCTCTCCTTAGTGTAGCTTCTGCAACTGGGCTGGTTTATTTTAGTATGAGCATGTAAAGTATACTTGCAATATACAGTTTGTGTGCAGGAAAGCTTTGCTTTCTGTTCTTCTGTGCAGTACTTAAGAACTGCAGCATGGTGTGACTGCTGTAAGGGAGTAATTACTTGGTATGGCACTATGTCTTCTGCAGGGTGGTGGAGCCTAAAGGTGGCTCCTGTGCTCTAACCTCCAGCAAGGTGACCCACTCAGGACAGTGCCCTAATTTCCTATGTGGTTTTTGTACTCATGTACTGTGGAAAGATTTCCCACTGGACATGACTTGCAGCCAAGATTTGCACATGTCCTATTTGTTCATTTATGGCTACAGTTATGGTTTATGGCACTTGCTGACTCCAGGTATTCATTCTGGTTTAGGTGTAGACTGCAGGTAGAATGTCTTTGAGCTCTTTCTGGCTGCTGTTGCTTTAGGTATGCATAGAGAAAAATGCTTTGGTATATTTTAATAGAATCAGCAGAAGACATGTATCTCAAATGAGCTGTGAGATGGAATTTCTCACCTAGCCTTGAGATGGCCTCTTATTTTAAGGCTACCTAATTATTTGATCTTCTCTGGGTGGTTTCTGCTTTGGGGGATAGAAGAAATATATGCTGTTGTAGCAGACAAATAAGGGATTTTGGTAGCTTCCCTAAGTGTTATTTAGTCTAGACAGCTCAGTAGTCTTCTGTGTTGAACCCTTTTCCAGTTTCCTTTTTGCTGGTTACTTAAGCAGACAAATATTGATGTCATTGTGCTGCTGGCTGTTGGGCTGAGCATATTGTGTGAACTCAGCCCTCAGACAGTGAGTGGGGAAATTACTGGCCAAAGGTACTTTTCAGAGCCTGACTGTACTGGAGGAATGGGTGCCACCCTCTGGCAAGTGGTGATTTAGCACAAGACATGAGAGTGCAAGGACTGCTTATGACAGTTTGCTGAGCATGTTTGGGTGTGTTTGTCAGGCTGTGGGTGAGAGGAGGGGCTGAATTCCAGGATAGTGGTAGAGAGAAGGGTCTTTCTGGCTTTTTTTGCATTAGGTCAGCTACTGAGGTGCATAAACTGCTTCTTTCTATCTAAAAATCTATATTATCTTAATTTTTACAGCTGATAGATAGCTGCAGATGCTGTTTGCAGATGTCTGTCAATTTCTACTCATTAAGTGAACTGTGGTGAAAAACTGAAGTGTTCTAGCATAAGCTACCTAGTGAAGTTAGATGGTGTTGTACTTGGGCAATTCCTCTCTGAACATTTGCCCTTCTGCAGCTGAAGGTGTAAGTGTGATCTCTTACAAGCTCTCATTAAGTGTTAATTGCTTTGCTCTTGAAGATTTTAACCTTTTTTTTCAATTCAGTCACAAGTGTTAGTTTAGAACTGTCACAGTGCCAAGTAATTTTCTTTCCAGGTTGAAAATAAAAAATTATGCACTTGTACTCATGAGACTGTCTTCCATCTGCTAGGAAGATTTGTAGCATCCTGCATCACCTCTAAATTTCATAGCTCTTCTGGGCCACTGGTGTGTAAGGGCTGACTGATAGCCAAGTCCACTTTTGAGCAGCAGTTAAAGAATTATTGCCCTGTAGGAATTGTTCCAGGGAAAAATAACTTGTCTTGAAAACCTGTGGAGGTTTCTCTTGGCTGCTTTGCCAAGATGTGGGAGAAAGTACCAAGCTCTCTCTGCCTGTGCTTTTTCTTTGTATCTGCTTCTGTTGGATGAACTGTGCAGCTGTACCAAGTGCATGATGCTGTCTTGTTTCTATAGAGAAAATGGCATCAACTCTTAGTCTAATAAGAGTCTTTGCTAAGACTGGAAGGAATGTTTGGTGAATATGCTAGATGGTCTTCATCTTGGTGCTTGCTAGCTGCATATGTCATGTGAATGAGCTCAGCACAGAAATGCAAGCCTGTTTGATGTGGGGTTATGTTTTACACCAGTGATAGGAGAGCAGGGAAGGAGGTCAAGAAGGAACTAACAGACTTGGTTCTCAGCCTAGACTCCTGTATCTCCCAGGATTCTCTCTGAACTTCATCTGTGAATTTCAATTTGCTTATGAACTTTCTTCTGTGGCCCCCAAATTATCTCTTGGCCAGGAAGTAGTAAACTTGGTGTAGCTGCAGATGCATGAATTGACTCAGTGAGTACACGTGATGAGTACTTCAGCAGCTGGCCAGCAGAGCAGACAACTGTTGTGCTCACATAGAGCCTTTACCACACTGAAAGTGTTTGTTTAGACCTCACCAACATGTGTATTTATTCTTGTGGTGTGTGGGAGCTGAGGCTATTATCCAATCAAGCTTTGTTAAAATGACAGCTATCATCAGCTGATTCTTAATTCTGTAGGAAAGCAGAACCAGAAAAACATATCACGGCTAACTGGGATGAAAAACTGAGATTTGAAATACAGTAGGGGGAAAAAACATATTCAGGTGATGAAAGCCTATGGGAGGCTTTAGTTGAGATTGCTGGAAAACTGTCCAAACACATAATTTTATAGCTCACAATTAAATTGTTAGAGCTTGGTGAGATATATTTTTCTCTTATCTGCTTTTGTTCTTATTGTGTGTGGGACTTCAGTACTTTTCTTCAAGTACAAGGCAGTGTCTTTAATTATAGGTCATATCTCATTGGTTTTGGGCAAGATACACTTGAATTTCATTCTCTTGATTGTTCAAAAGCTGGTTAATGTCTTCTCTCAGTCTGTGCCTGCAGTATCTTGGTCTCCTCCAGTCCTGCCACTTCACTGTTCTGGGGGTGCTCAGCATGGCTGGATCCTCACACTGTTCTCCAGATCCTTTAGTGAACTAAATGGTAGGAAGTTCATATATTTTTAAGATGTTGAGAATTACCATGTAATACTCAGTGGTAATTAAGTACATAAGCATTTTCAGAGTTTTCCTTGGCAGAATGTGCCACTTACATGCAAAGTAGTAAGTTCAGGTTGTTAGACTGTGCTTTAGTATTGAACTGGCCATTTCTACACCATTTGCTCAAAAAACTCAATCTTGCTCACCTGGAAATATTGTGAATGAGGGCTCTAATCTGATACTGCTACACCTAAAGGAAAAATGAAAGCTATCTTTAACTTCACATGCAAATTCCTTGTGATTTTATGAGACTCTTAACAGTTGAGAAAAAGTGTGTCTTCAGAGTCCAGATAAGGGCATGTGTAACATGTGCAGATAGGAAGCTCTGCACAGGGCAGCTCCCCAGAAGACTGAGACTTGTCTCAGTGTTTTGTTCTTCTAAATATAGGAACCATGAAGGGATAAAAACTTGCTTTCTGCCCAGTGGTTTGCTTGATAGTGGATAGTGCTGTGCCTACTAGACAGCTGAGCTTTGCTTTCCCTGAGGATAGTGCTTTGTAGATGACAATCCAGAATCTGCTTCCAGAAGTAGAAGACCACTGCAGTGTGTATGTGGTTCTCAGCTGGTAGGGACAGCAAACAAAATAATTCATCCAGTGGAGTGTATTTCTTGTACAGATGTTTGTAGACTAGTTTCTTAATGGATTTTTGGATGGGAAAGAAAGGGAAGAAGCAGTGTCTTTCACCCAGAATTGTTGGCACACTAGAAGAAAAATGAGGGAAGAAGGCATTTAAAATGAGAACTATCTGTGGACTGATGAATAAGAGATTAAAATATGCAAATTTTGTTCCAACTGCAGATAAATAGAGAACTAAAAATGGAGGGAGAAAGAAATAAGGCTGACCTTAACACATGAACGGGCAAGAAATGTCTCTCAGAGACCATCAGTAAGAAAACTGTCAAAGACTTGATAGAAGAAAATAAGTAATAAAGCAGAATTGGTTAAGCTGTGGGACTTCTGTCCTGTGCTGGGATTCAGCTCAGCATCTTGGAAGGGATGCATGGCCACAGAAGCCATTAACAGATTTTCTGTTCACAGGTCCAAAGCAGGTATTTGAATGCTCTACCCCGATTCATGTCTGTGCAACAAATGTTGTCAGTGCTGGAACAATACAGAAAGGAAACAAATGACAGCTGTGTGGAGGAGCTGTTGTGATAAGCTGGGCCTCTGGTGATCTGTTGAAACAGAATTGGAAGATTGCCCTGTAATACATTGTGGGCTGTGAAAATACCAAGACAGCAGCAAATTATGTTGTTGGCTTGAAAACATAAATACGTACTTAGGAAGGATTAAAATCCATGTCACTACTGGAGACAGGTTGTTTCCAGCTGATAGAACTCATACTATGAAAGCTTGTTAAGGGGCTAGGTGATAAAAGTGTAAGACAGACATCAAAGGTCTGTGGCAACAGATGCTGAAATGAGAATCTGGCAGGCTATGCCTTTTGACACAGAGACAAAACTTTCATTACTTTGACTGCCAATGATGGAACAGCAATTACCTCTTGACTGTAATTTGCTGTGTGGACTTTTTCAGATAGTGTGTAAATATGTTTGTTTTCCTGAGCACAGCCTCTGCACCCCAGCATGTTGAAAGCAACAGCTCTTGTTAATTCAGTGGCACGTGACCATACAATTTGGAAGTTTCGGTATGCAAAGGTAAAGGTCCTGTGTGAAACAGTTACTTTGAAAATATTCATGGCAAAGTACATGAAGTACTTTGAATATAGGGCTAAGAGTATAGGGCTTGGATTTTCAGTCTTTTTATTACATTATTTTCTGATATGCTTACTTTGTTTACACACATTGCCACAGTGTTTGCCAGCTGCCATGGTTTTGTGGCTTTTATAGTAGTTTACCTTCTACTAATTAAGCCTTCATATTGCCAATGTATATGCTGTGCTAATGAAAGATTTGGAACCTAGATGGTTTTTTTACATGCAAAAATTCTTTGAGAGTTTGCAAAGTCAAGTAGGGCATTCTGCAAAGGTAGAACTACTAAGTTCATGTGTGAGTCACTGAGCAAATGGCCACTGTGCTCTTCCTCACTGCTGTGAGACTATAAATCCTGTGCCAGAGGCAGGGATGGAAAGGAGGGAAGAATGGGATGAGGGACTTAATTTCACATCACTAAAGGTTGCAGTTGCCACAGTTGGCTGATCAGAGGCCTGTGATTTAAGTGCTGACTTTGCTGTGTTGCAGAACTGGTGTCTGTTTAAGTACTTCGGAACAGTGCTTTATGTTGCATGTTCTCTTGATGCCGAATGTGTAGGGACCATAGGTTAATTTTATGCTTGACTGGGTGCTGTATTCCTTTGGAAGGACATGTGACTTGGCCTTCTGCTGGCTGTTCAGCTGCTCTTAGCTCTTGATCACTAAAGGTGCAGCTGCAGCAAGTTTAATTCTGGTGTGATTGCTGTCAATCTGTTGGAAGCTGCCATTAGTAATATTTCCTGTTGCTAGATTGTCATAATCTTGTGGCAGGTGTCTTTGCCTATATGAAGCTTGGGGTGCTAAAGAAGTAATGCTTTTATGGGTAGGGGGGTGATGGAATGCTCAGCCTTCTTAGCTCTCTGCAACTTGAATGAGCTCTTTATCAGTAGCTCTCTAGTGCATCAATGCTGGCCCTAACCTGTGCTGTCTTGGTGTTCTGAGGTCAAAACAACTGCTATAAGTAGAGAACAGAATATGTTTCGGGATTTTTTTTTTTTTTTTCCTGTGGTACCCAAGAGATCATCTCAGTTTAGTGAGCAGGTTCCTCAGCCTCTGTGCAGTGCTAAACCTCACTCTCCTTGTGTCCTGTCTAGCCCACAGCCGTGCACATACAGGAGTTCCTCACGCTGCTGGCCGTGTGTCATACTGTTGTTCCTGAGAGACAAGGAAATACAATCATCTACCAGGCCTCCTCTCCAGGTTGGTTGTTGCTTTCTTTTTTGGGAGGGAAGGGAATGAGTTGAATGAGTGGAGGTAGATGGAAGGAAGGTCCATAAACCTCTAGGTAATTTCAAAGGTCGTTGATTTTGAAAGCAAAATGTCCCCCGTGATGCTAGCAGTAGATCTGACATCTTCTGTAATCAGTACACACTGGTTTTGAATGCTTCCTACAAAACCACATAGTCCTTGATGTTTCTTTAGAGATAGGCTGGGCTTAGGATCCCTTCCGTGCTCATGAGACCATGTACTCTTTCTGCATGGATGAAAGTAAAAGATGTGAGTGTGTAGGAAGAAATAATTTCTTTATTGGCCTGACTACAAACTCGCTTTCTTGATCTAGTGTCTGCTTAGAGTAAGATAGTAAGCTATTGAGTGCTGGTGCATGACACAATACAACCAAAACTATGAGAGTCTTGGCATTATTCAGGCCTGCCCTTCACCCATTTTTTTATTCCTTTCAGTTAGCACAGCCAGAGCTAGGTGGGGCCAGATTGGGGAATGTTGCTCTCCCTTGAATTTATCTCTGTTAGTGAAGATATTTCTAGAATTGCTATAGTGGTGTACTGAGTGATGAAGCA
This sequence comes from Nesospiza acunhae, assembly GCA_013398715.1. Taxonomy (NCBI): domain Eukaryota; kingdom Metazoa; phylum Chordata; class Aves; order Passeriformes; family Thraupidae; genus Nesospiza; species Nesospiza acunhae. The sequence continues at coordinate 925,725 of VZSU01000426.1, read as the reverse complement.
GCCTTATTTCTTATTGATGTCTTAATAGGGTGTCTGAAAAGTAGGATCAAGAGCTCATATAAGGAAGTTCTGGTCAACATGATGAGCTGTGAGGAGACTAAGGGAGCTGTAGAGACATGAGGGTTGCTTGAATTAGGCACTAAATCCACCTATATAATGGTTGTGCTTAATGATGCTTGCTCCTTAAGGAGGCTCTGTAATTATTTATGGGAGGTGCAGGTGTAGGCTCTGATTGCAGCTCTGTTATTTGAGCTCTTAATAACACTGCCCAGTTGAGTCTCTGCAAAACAGTGCTGTATTTCTATAGTACCTGAACTTAGTGCCTTCCCAGCAGAAAATGGATCAAACACATACTGTAGGAATTTAAAATAAAGAGCTTTGATCTTGCTTTCAGAACAGCTGTTTCACCTTTTTCATGTGGAAAAGTGTGACACCTCTGCAAGAATAGAGCTTGATGCTTCAGTAGTTACAGGATATCTTACACAGATTAAGTACTAGGTTTGTGTAGTTGCTATTGCACGGCCTTTGTAGGACTAAAGTGTTGAATTTTTTTATGGAAGTTGTGCAGAACTATTCTTAACATCCCTATGGATGGGAGTCCACAGGAAAGGGGATTCTGTTTTGGCAATCTGCCGTATTGAAGTATGGGTTTTGGAGGCCTCTTTAATATACCAGGTTAAGTTTAAGCTTTTTGTGTTTTATTTTGGCAGATGAAGGAGCGTTAGTGAAAGGAGCAAAAAAACTTGGTTACGTCTTCACAGGGCGGACTCCCCACTCTGTTATCATCGATGCGGTAAGTGGTGGATGTGCATGGCACAGGCTGCCAAGCTCTTGCAGAGCATACAGGTGTTTTCTCTGGTTGCTGTGAGGGCCTTTTTCCAGGGCCTTTAGGATCCTAAATGCAAAGGGCTTATGTACACTGAGAAAAATTGTCTTAATCTATTTTAAGATGCAAAGTCCTTTGCCCCTCTATGTGGCATGGGCGATAGGACGTTGCGACCTTACATGGGAAATGACAGCAGCTGTGCCTGAAAAATATTTCCTTTGTCCAGGAAGCACAGATGGGAGCACTCGCATTAGAAGGAAATGAATGTGTCTGGGAGGTTTTCTGACTTGTATGTTTAATGCTGTTCCTCTAAATGTTTCGTTTTTTTCTCGAGTAAGATCTGCGATAGAAGATGTAGCTGTGTACACGGGGTGCGTAGTTACTGGACTGCAGTTGGCACAGGCAGCCTCAGACTCAGGGGGCCACATTCAGACTCAAATTTCAGTCTAAGTTGAAGTGGCTCCAGATTTACAAAGATGCAGCTAATAGGGTGCTTGTTAAGAATAATGCATCTTTTTTTGTCCTTCCCCTCAGTATGTACCCTTTCAAATTTCTTGGTACACTGCCAAGCTAAGCACTTCAAACATACCTTTTAGGACTTGTCACAAACTTTTTACAAATTCTCAAACTGCTTCTTAGTTGAAGGGGAAGAGCTTAGGATGAATAGTGTCATTAGAGCCACCGAAATGCTTCTCTCCTCTGCAGGAACAGCCAGTTGTATACTCAGAGTTGTATACTCAGAATGCCAAGCTGGGGGCGTTGTTAATCTATAGCCAGCAATAAAAGCTGTCATTCCCAGAGATTCCTGTCTCTCCTGATTGCCTGCATTAGTGGCAGCATGTAGAAAATGGTTTGGAGGTGCTTTTTAATCTTGGGGATGTTGCTGAGTTGATATGTGCCTTGGACAAGTCTATACTGCAATTAGATGTTACTACTGCACTTTATTTAACTGCATGCTACAAATGCCACTGGAGTTCTCTGACTCTAACTCCTACTGCTCCCTCTGTGCAGTATACAGTGGGAATGGCAGGTGTTTTAAAATATTTCTCCTGCTTCAGGTTGCTCCTGCTCAGCCCCAGCAGAGAGTTGCTGGTGATAACAGGAATTTCTCCTCAGCTAATCTTTTTTTTGGCCACGAAAAATGTAATTAATATTTTTGTGAGTTAAAAAGTATTTTTTTGGCCACGAAAAATGTAATTAATATTTTTGTGAGTTAAAAGAAGTGCTAATGGAGATCAGTCAAAGGTTGTTGTAATACTAAACTCAGAGGGAATGCTTATTTTAACTTGGAAAAATGCCTACAGCCTGTAATATGTCTCTTAATGGATGGCTGTTGAGACTAAATATGCAGCTTAGCTTTCAGAGCATGCCTAATCAAAAAGGACATTAACTCCTTGTAATGGTGTAGCAGTAGTGAATGAAGGATGCGGCAATACAGGATGTTCAATTAAGTACATTAAATAGGGCTCTGCATCCTTTAACCAGGGGAGGGAGCCATTGCCACATTTCTTTACACTGTGATGTGTGACAGAGGCGCCTGAGCTCTCTGTTCATTTATTGAGAAGTTGCTGGCCTGGAAGCATCTTGCTCTGACTCTTAGAAATCCTGATTTGTCCATTGTCTACTTCAAGAACATACTTGAAGATGGCACTTTTATAGAGCTTCTGCAAATTACTTATTGAGTAGATGGAAATTGCACCTGGAAGTGCTTCTTCTTAAGATTCATGCCAGCTGTGAAAATAGAAACATTGCAAGCACTCCTAATTTGTCAGACTCATTAGGATGGGCATTGCTTGGGTAGCAAGAAGCTTTGTTGAATCCCCTAAGTGACTGGAAATAACAAGGTGTTTTCTCTTTGTCGTTTGATAAAGTTATGTCAGTTTGGATGGTGCTAGTCAGTATTCTTTTGTTTCTGTTGTTACTGTTTTTTTCTCTTGCTAGAGATTAAAACCTTGAACTCTTGTTCTCTGCTGTCTTTGAGTTGGTTGGTTGTGCTCTAAAGGACTGTGTAAAAATAAAGGTAGGGATGATTTGGGTAGGGGGCTTTTCTTGTGTCCTGAGTCAGTATTCTTTTGTTTCTGTTGTTACTGTTTTTTTCTCTTGCTGGAGATTAAAACCTTGAACTCTTGTTCCCTGCTGTCTTTGAGTTGGTTGGTTGTGCTCTAAAGGACTGTGTAAAAATAAAGGTAGGGATGATTTGGGTAGGGGGCTTTTCTTGTGTCCTGACTTGCTTTGAAGATTATTCCTGAGTACTTCCCTCTTTCCAGTCAGAATGTAGCTATTTAAGCTACTTGTGGAAAGTATCTGAAAGGGCACTGGAAGACTCTTGGAGGGTTTGTGACAAGTTGACCAGCACCTTGGTGTCTGTAGGCAGGAGTAGCTGCAGCTTGCATGCAGCACAAACAAAGCTGTCATAGTTCTCCTCAGTGTAGCACCTTCCCTCCTAACCACTGAGGGAGTTCTGTAATTAGTTTTTGAAAAGCATACAGAAGCTTCCCAGTGTCATTAGGATGTTGCAGAAATTCTGAGCACAGGTAACTGCTGTCTTTCCAACCCCTCTTCAGAAAGCCTCAGAAAGGATTTGTTTTGTCTGAGGATACGTGCCAAGAGCTTACTTTAGTACACATGGTTCTTGAGCTGTGAAAAGTGACTACATTTCTCAAAGCAACTTCAAGAAGAGAAGGAAGATTGTTCTACACTCTGTTTGTACACATTGGGAAAAACTTAATGAGTAAGGAGGATGCTTCCAGGTTGGTGCTTTTGTTGAGGAAAAGATTTGCATGAAATCACACATTCTTAGGGCTCCCTTAATGAGAGTGGATTAGTTTGCATTTGCCTCTTGGAAGTTGTGGGTTTTTTCTGGTGTCTCTTTTGAAGGAGAGATTGATAAGTAAAACATCAAAATTTCTTTTAAAAAAATTATCCTTGCCTGCCTTCCTTTGTTAAATGTTGTTGTACACTATGCTACTGTCTGCATTTTTTTTAAGATATATGCCAAATTTGACTGTCCTGTCCTTGTGCAGGGCGCCTGATTTCCTTCTACTTAGTTCCAACTGTGTGAGTCTGATTAGACCAATATAAAGAATTGATAGAGGCCAAGAACTGATCTATACCATAATTGTTTTCTATTATGTTTTTACTTTCTTTTAAGTTAGTAAGTTAAATAACTGCTCTTGTAAGTGGATGGTTGTTTCAATGTCTGTTATGCCAACACTAAAGATGTAATCAGCCTTAATGATTCCATTTCTAGAGTCTCCAAAGCAATTTTGCTTGAGGAATAAGGAAAAACTGCCGCAGAATAATGAGAATAAATGTGAATCCCCTTCTTTCAAGATGATTTTATACTATCTTGCTCTTTTTCAAATTCTTGCTTGCATATGGGTTTAAGTCTGGAGTGCTTGCCAACGGGAGACATAGGGCTGAAGCTGGAAATAGGCAATTTAATATATCTCCTTGTGGTCAAGGGTTGTGGGATCTTAAGTTACTGCTGCTATATCCCATTTAATCTCAGATGCACGAAACACATCTGAGAAAATCCGCTGGCTAGAACAGGAATTAGTCTTTACCACTTTAACTAATGAAAGCAAATATTTTTATTTCAATAGCAACAGGAAGAGAATGTCAGTGATTGTTCGAACTCCGGCAGGACAGCTACGTCTCTACTGCAAAGGGGCTGTAAGTAATTATGCTGCCTAATGGAGAACACTGCCAGTTATTGTTTCAACAGCTGTGGCTGATGCTGACATCTCATGTCTCCTACATAATACCTGTTGGCTTTCTGTTTAGGGCCAAGTGATTTAAGAGAGCTGTCATTCCTGCCCTGACTCCTTTTGCAGGCTGGAAGACTGCTAAGCTTTCTACTGCCCAGTTGAAATCCTGAAACTAATGGGAGCAGGCCCCTTTCTGCAAAGCTAGGGCTTCACCCAGCTGTGCAGCAGAAGTTCAGGAGCTGGAGTAAATGCTGTTGTCTGAATTTATAACACTAAAATTTGTTCTCAAGTGGTTGGCTCTTGATCTGGCTTTCTTGCATCTCTGCACCTGCTGTTATTTGTCATCATGACTTGCACCATGTTGTGCTTCTGTCTTCACTGACAAGAGCAATAACTTAGTACAGTACAAAGGCTCCAAAACTAGCATTGTCCACAGCAAGAGAGTGGTTCTAATTTCAGTGGAAAACTATGGAGCTGGCTTTTTGCAACAGGGAAAAAACTCTTTCTGACCTCTGTGAGGATCCTGTTTGCTTGAATTTGTCATGACATATAGCTCAGTATTCACTGCTCTGTTGCTTCCATTTACCTCCCCCGATTTGATAAAGATGTGCTGGCTTCATTCTGGTGTGGTGGAAGTGAATGAAGCCTGCTGCCATTGTGTGGTAGTTCACAGTTCTATGCCTAATAGGACCACACAGACTTGAAACTTGCTTGTTCATGCCGTGCCTGAGTTCACACCATTCTTTGGAGTGTGGCACTGAAAGGGATTGTGAACAGGAGAGTTTGTGGTAGAAATTATTGCTGTTTTCTATATGAACAGACCTAGATGTATTAATTTGCTGTATCTGCCACTCATGTAACTGTAAGTTAGCTGAGTATTCTGCATTAACTCTTCCATATGCTGGTAGTCATCCTCTTTCCTGTTGCTTCCATAATAATTAGGTTTGTATGCCTGTCTCTAATCAGCTCTAGTTGTAGGTCTGCTTACTTAGCTTAAGAGCAGATGTCTCAGTACGGTTTCTGTATTACATGTGTTTTTAGAACTTGTTCTGGTAGTTATAAATAAAATCCAGAGACTTTAGATATGTAGGTGATGGCATATTTTGATTTCAGCTGTTAATGGGGCCTTTTCAATTGTCTTATAATTTAAGATAAAGAAAGCTGCTGCAGGAAGAAGGTTGTTTCTGAGAGAATGTTGTGGTAGAACATGATCAGTGTTTCTGCCTTTTTTTTCAAACATCAAAAGGAATCTTTTCTGGAAAGGATTGCAGGAAAGTCTACTGTACAGGACGGTTACATATACACTGAATAAATCAGACATTTGTGTTGTCTGAAAGTCAATATATTGGCTTGGTAAGTTATAGTGAAGTGTTCTATACTGCCCAGTAATGGGGACCTCTTTATGGAAAGAGGGGAGGAGGGCAGAGTGTGCTTCTCTCCCCACTGTTTGTAGTGGATGCAGTATCTCTGCCACTGGGCACATTCCAGGTTACTCAAATCAGTCTCTAAGCCCCACATATATTGTAAATACAGTTTTGTTTTTGATATTAGCAAGTCCATTCAGGTTGCTTCTCTTGAGCTTGTAAATACACAAATGGCAACTTCATATGTAGACTTACACTGTTGTAATGAATTTGGTTTTACTAGGATAATGTAATTTTTGAGAGGCTTTCAAAAGATTCCCAGTATATGGAACAAACACTGTGCCATCTTGAATACTTCGCAACAGAAGGTAAGAGAAACAGCATGCCATGAGAATTCAGTTCATGAAATTGTTTGCAGCATCTTCTGCGTTGTCTAAGCTCTGTGGTGTCAACTAAGATGATTGTGAAGATAAATTAAGATGGGGTGTGTTATCAGCAAATTAATAACTGTAGGTTGACTTCAGCTGCAAGGAGGTTTTTGTCTGACTTCTGTGTGATTGCAGTAGGGAAGTGTAATTGGGAAGGAAAAGTGTTCTGTGTGTCCATGATGAAGGGAAAGGGCATGAGCTGTATTGCCCAGAATAACTCAATTACATTGGAATTTGGAGGTGTTTTTACCAGGGTAGAAGTTGGATACCAGCATCTTTTTATGAAGCAGAGTGACAACCTGAACGTGCTGGGAAGCCTGGTAGACTGAAACATCAAAGATGATCTGAAATGGTCTGTGAGGCCTTTGACTGATACAACACCTCTGTTCACTGGCTTTGTTCCCTCTTCTGTTGATAGCATAGGATACCTGAGTTATAGTAAAACGATGAATCAGTGTCTTTCTTCCAAAATCTGAAAATACCAGTCTGCTTTAAAAGAAATTGTTTTTGCAGTTCCAAAAAATTCCCACTACTGGAACTGTTTTATTTTATGGCACACCACTCCTTTTTGATTGATTTGTGACAGAAAAAGAAATCATTACTTCTATATGTTAATTTTTGCTAGTGGTCTAATAAATTGGTTTTCATACTTCATGGACCCTCTTCACTATGTTGTGCATGTGTAACTTCCATTATTTGTGTGAGTTACATTGGTACACTGAAGGAGAACACAGTCTTGCTAAAAGGAAGCACAGGCTGTGGAGGATGTTTGACTAAGTAATATCACCAATCACAGCATGTAGCCCGTTCTTTAATACAATGTTTTTAAAATTACATGAAAGGCAAGGTTGCTTTCATACTTAGCAAAAAGTTTTTGTCCAATGCGCTCTTGATCTGCACCAACATTAGCGGCCAAAATGAACCAGATTCATGGTTTACATTCGTGGAAATCCAAGTGCTTAAAAAAATGTACAGGGAAGTTTTGTGGAATCCAGAGTTTAACAGTGTGTGTTAGAAGCTTTTGTTGTTCCAGCTTGAGGGTTAGAATTTAGCATTCATTACATATGAATGAATTGATGATATTCAGTTTTTTACTGTGTAATGGCTGTTATCTGTTTGGCAGGTCTGAGGACGTTGTGCATTGCTTATGCTGATCTGTCAGAGAAGTCTTACAGAGAGTGGTTGAATGTCTATAATGAATCCAGTACAGTTCTGAAAGACAGAACTCAGAAGCTGGAGGAGTGCTATGAGATCATTGAAAAGGTAAAACATACTTTCTTGATGATCAGATGCAGATTCCCTTACCATGTGTATTTTCCAGTGGAGTTTGGGCTTTAAGCAATGAAATAAACTGTTAATTTCATAGATGAGAAACTGGAAAAGTGTTCTTAGATGGTAACCTGTTCAGTCCACAGTTTTAAGCTGTAAATGTGAGATGAATTTCCAGATAAAAAAATTTCTACTTAAAACCCCTTTTCTCCAACTTTTTAAATATTCCTGTTTTGTATAAGGTTGTTGTAACTTGATAAAGATAATACATGTAAATTATTGTGTTGCACCAAGTTTCCATGTACTAGGGTACGAAGAGATGTGTTCCTTTTCATACAGCAGTCAAATTCAAGGTTTTTGAAGGCTGTTGCAGGCACAATGTAGGGCTTACCAAAACCTAGGGGCGTGGGCTAAAAAAAGGATGAAAACCTGCACTCCATGCAAATTGCAGAGCTCTTAATTTTAGAAGGGGAAAGTAGGTATCAGAGAACATGTTCGAAACACTAATCCTGCAGTGAGCAAAATGTTCAAGTGCCAACGCTAGGGGCCAGTGTTTCTCTGAGCCTTGTTGGTCTTGCTGCTTTCACAAGTGCTCATAGTTACGCTCCTCACCTGCACAGGTTCATGCTCTTCCCTCTTGCCCCAGGTATTTAATTTTATTTAGTAGTTTCTTTAAAACTTGTTTTGAGTTTTAATATCTTTTAAAATTAATATTAAAATACTGCTTAGGTCCTGGAGCACTGTTGTTTCTTCAAGTTAGTTAGGGCAAATTGTGGAATTACAGAATGGCCTGTTTTGGAAGGAGCCATAAAAATCATTGACTTCCAGTCCTCCTGCTGTGGCCAGGGACACCTTTCACTAGACCAGATTTCTAGAGCTCCATCCAACCTGGCCTTGAATACTTCCAGGGATGGGGTGTCCACAAAGAGCTTGGGACTAGGATAGGACCTAACTTTCAGAGGGTAAGAGAAAAGCTCCAGGAACTCTTTCAGTAGGAGCTGAAGATTGGGTTTTCGTTTTCCAAGTCATGCCTGAAATGGTCTTTTGTGTTTATCTTGTGTCAGTAACAGTGTGGTTATCTCATCCTTGGTTCTGTAGGTTTGGTAGCTCCTTTCAGCTTTCTGCTTCTTTCACTGTGCTCTCATACTCTTCTGTTTTCACCGAGGTGAAAAATGAACATGGCTTTTGCTGTACTTTAAAATGTGTTTTCAAGCTTTAGGTCATTTTTAGTCATCTAGTTTCGGCCTTTTTCACACTTTAGAATCTTGTTTAAGAAAAAAGGGAACCCATGAGTGGGTTGTAGAATTGGAGTTAGGAGCTATCCACTGTATGCCTTCCTGTTAATGTTTGCTTGCTGGTCATGCCAAGAAGCAGGCCTTAGAGATAAACTGGCATTTGGCTGTAACACAAAATATAATGTATTTCTACAGGCTGTTTTTTTTTTTATCTAAGGGCTTAAATGAGACCAAGAGAACTACTTTTTTTAGTCTGAGTGCTGAGATTGCTGGATCACAGTAATTTATCTAAGGGCTTAAATGAGACCAAGAGAACTACTTTTTTTAGTTTGAGTGCTGAGATTGCTGGATCACAGTAGAGGTGCACATGTGGAGACAAACCTGAACTGACTTCCTTCTTCCTTCTTCTGTAGCCATATGCTGCCTCAGAGGGCTTCAGCTGGTGCAGTGGTAGCTCCCCTGCTCAGGTAGCTCAGCCATGCTGATCCCTGTGCTGTCACGTGTAACTTCTTAACAAGTGATTTTGGGAAAAAAAAAGGTCATCTACAATTGTGCTCTTGGGTTATGTTTGTAACCTTCAAATGTTGCTAGCACAGAGCTGATGAGTCATTGAGAGGCTGTGGAGTACTAAGGCTTAATGACTTGCATGAGTCAATTCTGCCACCTTTGCCAGCTGAATCTCTCATAGCAAAAATGAAACTCTTGTCAAGGCCTGTAACTTATGTCAGTTAACATAATGTATGGAGTTCCACTTAGATTCATTCAAGTGGGAGCTGCTTTTAATGCCATCTGTGGAATCATGGAAAGGTTTGGGTTGGAAGGGGCCTTTCAAGATCATATCCTTGTACTCCTGCCTCCCAACCATGGATGGGGACACCTTTCACCAGATCACAATACTCAAATCTCAATCCAGCCTGGCCTGGAACGCTTCCAGGGATGGGTCCACCACTTCTGTGGGCAAACCTGTTCCAGTGTCTCACCACTCCCATCATAAACAAGTCACTTCTCTATGCCTGGACTAAATATGCCCTCTATCCATTTAAAACCATCATTCATCCCTTGTCCTGCCACTGCTGGCCTTGGTAAACAGTCTTTATTAATTTTTCCTGTAAGCCTACTTTTTATATAGAAAAGTCATAGTAAGATTACACCGAAGCCTCATCATTCCCAGGCTGAACAACAGCAACTTGTACTCCTTCTGTTCGTTTGTCTTTATTTCTGTTGAATAATTTTAGTTCCTGCAAAGAATAGAATATCCCAACTTTTTCTGTGCCATTTCTGAAATGATACCGTATACCTAAACTTGTTTCTATTTGTTTTAAGTTGAACATCTTTGCATATGTAAGGAATCATTAAAATGCTTTTAGAGGTAAAATCTGAGTAGGCTGTACCTTTTGACAAGGTTTATTTATTAAATATTTTTTGTCCTTTTTTTTGTTTGTTTTACTGTAATGTAGCCAAATCTCCTCAAGCAATTGTTATAGAATTGCCTGAGAATACAGCTAACTCTGTGGTATTAAATGCACTGTATGAGATATGTATTTCTGGCAGACATCTGTATGCTGATTAGAGATACTTGGATTGATTCATGTTCATACCACTTGTATTACAGAAATGTAATGATTAGATCCATAAATAGTTGCAATAATTTTTGCTTTGAGTGATTGTATCCAGTCTGTATGTATGTTTTATAGGCGGAAATTAGCTTAAATGATGTGATGCCAAATAATTTTTGTTTTGTGAGCTTAAATATATAAACTGACTACTCATCATGTTGCTATGGTGATTAGTGAACAGTCTAGTATACATGTTCATTTATAGGCCAACTTTGGTTTTTATAACTTCAATCAATTATTCTTGAAATATTGCCATCTTTCTGATTAAAAACACTCTGTTCCATTCTGTACCTCTTGAAATCTAAGTTGTATGCAGAGGAAGTAGAATAACGACATTACAAGCTTACTGTGATGTATATTGTTTGTCAAAGTGCAATATTAGCAGTGAGATGCAACATGCTGTCTTAATTCCTTTTTTGAGTATGTGCCAAACAGAGATTTATCTTAAAAGAATTTGAGAGTTTGTTTTCTTTTTTTTTTCCTCCAGGATTTGCTGCTTCTTGGAGCTACAGCCATTGAAGACCGCCTGCAAGCAGGTGTTCCAGAAACAATAGCCACACTAATAAAAGCAGAAATTAAGATATGGATTCTGACAGGTGACAAACAGGAAACAGCTCTCAATATAGGTATCCATCATTCTGGTTACTCTGAATTTGTCTGGTATGTAGCAGGTCACATGCAAGATGTGCTGAGTGTGTTTTTTAAATAGAATTGGGCCTGCTGTTATAGAATGGCTCCTTGGCAGCAGGGCACAGCATTTGTGCAGGGATTTTGTAGTGAAGTCTTCACTATATGTGTCAGGCTGTATTATTTTTTTATTTTTATTATTATTATTATTATTATTGTTTTGAGGGAGAAGGGACCCATCTGCTCTTGGTTAAATGCAGTTCTGATTGAATGAATATCTGTAACTCTGCTTTCTCGTGGTAACAGGAGAACTCTACCAGGCTAATGTTTCAGATATGGTTTTAGAGCTATTTTCTTCTTTTCTTACTGACTGCCTTTGAATGGAATTTGGGATACAATGGGAAATATGATAATGCAAAGCATGTATAGTTTACACAATCTTCCAAACCATGTCTGTGAATGTAGGTGGATTACTCAAGCTTAAATAACTGACTCTGCTGTCCCCTTACAGCACATCTATTAGTATACAGACATATCCTGATGTAGGCACACCCCTTGTCATGCCACATCTCCCAAACGTCCCATCTTTGGCAATAGGATGCCATGACGCTCTTGTGTTCTTTTTGATCATTTTTCTCCCTATCGCTCTTAAGTCTGCCCAGAGAGGGGAAGAGACAGAGTTGCACTTTTGTGATCTGACATCTCACCTAAGAAAGTTCAGTTAAAGAACATTTTAATTCTCCCAGGAATAGCGTGAAATATACCCAGACCCATCTGTGTGCAGTTCTAAATGTAAAATTGGTTGCATTATTAATGTAATTAGGGAGTCTTAAAGTCAATATGAGTTCAAAAAGACTGACAAAATAGCTCCTTTAGCAGAAGTCAGCATATGCTGTTAGGGTTCCACAGCTGCATTTAGATTTGCAGATTAGTCTGTTTAGATCTACAGGTGTAGGTTAAAAGGAACTTTAACAACATAGGTTGCATTCTCAAACTCATTCAAGATTCTCTATCAGTGATGCTCTGTAAATGAACTTAAATTATTTTCAGGAAAGTTTTGGGCATTTGCACTTCTTTGTTCTGGTTTGTTTTGTGGTTTTTTAAACTTCTTTTCTGTTTTGGTTGACTCAGTGAAATTTCATTATGCAATCTCCTTGACTAGAATTTTTGTGTGCTTTGAATTTAAATTTCATGTATCTTCATATGTTGAAGGTGGGACCAAGAAATGGAATAACTTGCTGAACTGATACAGCTGTAGTAGAAATACAGTGGATGGCCTTTAATTTGTTTAAAGGGTAATTACCTGGTTTGAATCACAATCTGCAGGTTTTCCTTTCTTTACAAGCAGCAGATTACTTCAGAAGGGAAACACTGTCTTTTGACTAATTAAAAAAATGTAGCTACACATTTTGATGTAAGTACCTGAAATAAGTTGATCCATTAACCAACAGCAGCTACTTGAACGCCAGTAAATGAGTTTATTCTGAAGACTGTGAAGGAGACTAACTTCCAGCTTTCTCTAAAACTGTTGGTTTGTTGTTTCTTTTTTTATAGCAACTTGAGAAGAATAATCATTTCACTTAAAACTTCTAAATTATTCCTTAGTTAAAGGTATAGTTTGGTAGTGAAACTAACTTAATTAGCTTCATGTTCAAGTTGGCTTGAAAGTATAAACATGTGGCACTCTTCCAGTTTTTGTGTGTAATCCAATAAAACTGTAATAAACCTTCAACTTAAAACCCAATCCACATGTGCACTATATGTTTCAGGTATAAATATGCTATCTGGGGAGTAAAAAGTGTTTTCACTTTCTCATTGTGTTTGGAGGTTATGCTTATTGACTCTTGCTTGCTGTATGGATGTGCATGTGTATTGAGGGATATTTCAGCTCTTGGCAGCTCTGTCAAGGAGCTGGAGTGCTTTGTTCTTCCATCTTTCTCTCGATTCTTTGGTTTTCAGAATTTGCATCTGTCTTTGTCTCTGGATTGCATTCTTGACTTTCCTGGAGAGTAATGGTTGACCTTCTGTAGGGTGGCTGTATGCCTTTCACTCAGGTGCTAGTCAGTAGTTCTGCAAGTGAGGAGAGTGTTCATGATAAGCTTTAATACTGATCAGTCATTTGAACTCTAGCTCTTGAAAATGGGACTTCCAGGTACAGAAGCATCTTTAAGCATGACCTGCAAACAACTTTAGAAGGCTTAACTGTGTTCTTGCAGCTTCATCCTTTTCATGAGTCTACAGACTCTGGATCATCTTTGTCTTTCAGTGAGACAAAACCACCCATAATAATTTCTATTTGCCATCATCCTTGTGCTCAGCAGAACACCAGAATTGCTGTATTTCCAGCCAGTAACTTCCCTATGAAGAGATTTGTTTCCTGGGAATGGGAGTATAGTGTTAACTCAAGTGTGTCCCTCCCTGAACCACGAATCAGTCCCTATAGTTGAGCTGAACGCTCTTGCATTGTTCTTACCTAGGGCATTGATAGCTGCCTGCAAGCATTGGGTTTGAGGTTGAAAAGGACCTTTTGAAGATACAGTCCTCCTGCTCCTCCCTGACAGGGACATCTTTCATAAATCAGGTTGCTTAAAGCTCCATCCAACCTGGCCTTGAACACTTCCAGGGATGGGGCATCCGTAACTTCTCTGGGCAACCTGTTCCAGTCCTGCTACCCCTCATCATAATATATGTCTTCCTTATGTCCAGTCTAAACCTACCCTCTTCCAGTTTTAGATGACTGGTCCTTGACCTGCCACTACAGGCCTTGGTAAAAAGTCTTTCTCAGTCTTTGTTGTAATTCCCTTTTGAATTACAAAAGAGATCATTTTTGGTCTCTCCAGAACCTTCCCTTCTCCTGGTTAAACAACTCCAAATCTCAGCCTGTTTTCATAGGAGAGATGTTCCAGCCTTCTGATTTGCTTTTGTGGCCCTCTTCTGTACTCACTCTAAGAGGTTCACATCTATCTTGTGCTGGGGGCCCCAGAGCTGGATATGATATTCCAGGTGGAGTCATTCAACTTTTCATCACTTAGGTGCTTCTCAGTAGGGCTGTTTTCAGTCTGTTCACCCCCTACTCTGTCCTGATGGACATTTATGGTTGTTGCAGTACAGGTGCAGGACCTTGCACTTGGCCCTGTGGAATTTGATTAGATTCTCGCAGGCCTGCTCCTCAAGCAGATCAAAGTCCCTCTGGTGGCATCACTTCTCTCCAGTGTTATTTAGGTGCACCATTCAGCTTCATGTTCTCTCAAAGCTTGCTGAGGGTTTACTTGATCCCTGTCTGTCCCTGGTGTAGATAGCAAAGGACCATTCTTAGGACTGGCCTGAGGGCCACTACTCATTACTGGTTTTCATGTGACTGTGGAACATGACTGTAACTCTCTGGATGCAGGGATCCAGCTGATTCCCTACCCATCTGACAGTACATCCATCAGACCCCTGTCTTTCCAGCTCAGAGGTAAGAACACTTCTTGGTGAGCTTTGCTTTGTTTCAGTTCAGGAGACAAGCCATGCCAGCACACTTGCCTGTATCACTATGCAAAGTTTGAACAGGGCATTTGTGTCCTCTCTAAACACAGAGGATAATCATTCTTCCCTCAGATGCTGAATTCTGTATGCCTTCAGTATGAATGTGCCTGTGGGCTATGATCTTGAACTCTAGTTCAAGTAATCCTTCTCCCAGGACACTTAAAGGAAAGTAAGTCCCAGAAGCACCTGATTCATCTGCTTCATGGACTTTTAGTCAGACTTTTAAATTAAAGAGCTAGATATCAGCTTACAGGTGTGGGTTGACATTTTATACCTGGCTTTGAACCAGCAGTTGATCTTATTTTACTCAGAAGCATTGACAAAAAATACTTATCTTAGAGTGCATTTTTGCTTGCCATGTTAGTATTGCCAGTAATAACTATTACAAAACCATTATAAAACTTTAGACATTACTAGTAATACTTTAAAGTTACTACTTGGACTCCTACAGTTGCCAGCTACTTTGCTAGATTTTAATATCATTTTAGTCCTGAAATTGTACAGAATATATTGATCCCCTTATAAACCCTTGTTAGGGTTGACATATTCTATTCCAGTCTTGATCTTTCTGTTTGATGTGATGGTA
The DNA here is from genome assembly GCA_013398715.1 of Nesospiza acunhae. Classification (NCBI taxonomy): domain Eukaryota; kingdom Metazoa; phylum Chordata; class Aves; order Passeriformes; family Thraupidae; genus Nesospiza; species Nesospiza acunhae. Next base: position 910,536 of record VZSU01000426.1, on the reverse strand, counting down.
AGATGCAAAATAGCTTCAGTTGCAGGTTAAGTTGTTCTAAGTCCCTGATTTCCAAGATGCACAGCAGAGCAACTGTTTTCCACAGCATTTTTTTTTCTTCCAGCTTGACTTCTAGAATGGCATCTTGCTCATTTTGGAAGAGGCGAAGTGAAGCAGTGAGCAGCAGTTTAGAAATTACAGGTCACTGTTGCAGCTGCTGTTCTGATCAAATGCTACTAGAAAATCCTTTTGAATTAGTTATGCTGA
>VZSU01000426.1:899071-910269 GCA_013398715.1 Nesospiza acunhae | reverse complement strand
GGAAAGAACAACCCTGCTATGGAGGGAAGTACTTAAATTTGTAATATTCTTTTTCTCAATAAAAATAAGGAAGCATTTTTTAGCCTGAAACTTAACTTTTACAAAGGGTAAACTGGCTTGAGAAAAAAGTCATTGTTTTTCCTGTAATTGTTGGAGGTTTTCTACTGCCGTCTAAGATTTGATCACAGGCAGAATCAGAGGCTGTCTGCAAAGCTTTCGTGTTGTAGGCTGCATATCATTAGAATATATTTCAACCTTTTCCCAACAGGTGTGAGTTCAGTGTTGTACTGTTTTGTTCTCTGAAGCAGAAATTAAACCTAGGCTTGTTAACATGTATTAGTAAGACTGTACTTGATATTCATAGTCTACACAGCTGTGAAAATGGAGGAGAAACTGAATTTCTGCAGGTAATCAGACCTGCTGCTGCAGAGTGCCTGGCTATGATACAAGCATGTCTTCCTCAAAGGAAGGAGAGGGATTTACTTTCTTTGCAGAAGTCACACATGCAGACATGTGAACTGTGCATTATACCTACAAAACTAGCCCAATTATAAAAACTCTGTAGCCTGAGGAAATTATTTGCATTGCAATTGATGACCCAGTATGGCCTTTCTAAGGAACCAAGAATCCCAGAGACGATTTCATGCCTCAGTTGTTCTCTTGGTGTTATAAGATATGGAAAGAGGCACTTCCTCTTTTGATGGTGACTGTGGTGTTCAGCTTTTGAATCTGTCAGCCTTGCAGTGGTTCTTTACCAAGCCATTATTCTTATACTGCAATACCCGCCAGTCTCCATTTATCAGAAGTAAGAGACTTCCCAAGACTCCATTTTATTTGATAGCAATTTTTTAAACTGCTGTAATTCATTTCTAGTAAAAAAAATAGAAATAAAAAATACTTGTATTGAATTTCCTTTTCCCATGTAGCTTAGATGAGCAATAAAAGGTGTGTGCTTCATATCAGTTAATTCTCTGCTATTTTATGAAGCTAACATCACTATGCCAATCCCAAGTGAACTTGCATGAGCTTTTAGGATAATGTAGTGGGGTCAGTCTGATGCAAGTTTGCATTTGTCTCTTGCTGTTAATATGAGCAGAATTAACCTGTTTATTTTGCAAATTATTAAACTTTTATAAAAGTAAGAGATTTTCTTCTGTCTTGAGAGTTTTTGTTTTAATTTTGATGTGCTGGGAAATGTACAGAACTGCCTTCTGGGTGCTCTTGTTCTTTCATGTCCTAGTCCCACACTAAGAATAATGTAGTCCAATTTCCTTGTGCCTGTAGGAGTTGGTAGGGGCTCTGTGAGTATGATTGATCTGTACTTCTTGATGAAGGAGCTCAGAACCTTCCACACTGAACACCCAGGAGTAAAAAAAGCTCTTGTAAGCTTTGTGTGGGCTAAGGAAACACTGTAGCATCAACTGAAAACATGTGTGCACTTCCAGTCATCTGGCATAGATGCAACAGTGCATTCGGATCTGTTCCTGTAATGTGCTAAAGGCAAACCTGTCTTCTTGTAGACATAAAAAAAAAAAAAAATTGATGTAGGGCTATAGGCTATATTTACTGCATCCAGTTCATACAGTGTTTTCTTTAATTAAAACATCTCAAGTGATGTATTTGAAAATGCAGATAGAATGCAGTCCATGTTTCTAGTAAATCTGTTATGTTGGAGTGTGTCCTATACACCAAAGTTTCCAGCAGTCTGCCTGATAGGAGTACCTGCTCAAAAAATAAATTGTCATTTGACCGTATAGATTCTTATCTTAAGGCTGAACTTGAACCTTAAATAGCCTTCCAAAAAGTAAGTATTTGTGTTTTATTGTCTTTTTTTTCCCCTCTTGCAGGGTATTCTTGCAGACTCATTTCACAGAGTATGTCTCTCATCCTGGTCAATGAAGATTCACTAGATGTAAGTAAGCAAATTCTGATGTAATTCTTGACAGAGGGAGGTGTTGCTAACAAGATGGCAGGTTGTCAGGCTTTCACATTAAGTTTCTCTTGTTTACCCTTAGCGGGTAGCAAGACAAACAGCTCATGATAAAACACAGGTGTATTGTGTAAAGTGTACTCCAGAGGTCTTCAGTCACAAACTACAAATCAAACTGAAGTCTCAGAATGAGCAACTTCTTAGGTGACTGGGTTTGATTCTGCTGCAAACTGGAAAAATTTTCAGCATGCCATCAGGAATATAGTTAAGTTCAAGGTATAGGTATAGGAATAACATTTGAAGAAAACTTGTTTTTCTTTTTCTCTAGCTTCAGTATTGCATGGAACAGCTCTAATCACACGTGCATTGTGAGCTTGTCTCTGTAAGCAGCTTGTGAGATCTAAAATGAAAAGTTCTGCAAATGGTTGCCATGCTTTGCATATATATGCCAAAATTAAATAGAAAAATAATGTATTTGTACATGAATCTTCCCAGGAGCTATCTTCCATTTTGTGTGATTCAATGCCCATATCAGTATTGGATATCACTTCAATATCTGATTTCTATTAGAGGTATTTGTAGGACAGGTGAAGGTACCTGTAACAGGCAGCATCTGACATTTGCATTTAGAATTGGCAGGTTGAGATTGGGTGGGAAATGCAAAGCCTGTATCTTGGAGTGCCAGAGGAGTTACTGGATATCTGCAAATCTGGTTGAAGAGGATATTACTACTGTGCCAAAATTATCACCAGCTAAGTGTTATTTTCCAGTTGCCTTGATGTGATTCCAGTAACTGTGTGTAGAAAACTTGGGTTACATAATGCAGCTATAAACAGTATTGGAAATTTGTCAGTAAACATAAAAACTAGTGAAAGCTTTCAGAACATGAACTTGCCCCCCCAGCGTCTTTGCCTGTGACACCAAGCTGTGTGTGGTGCAGTCAGCACATGGGAGGGAAGGGATGTTATCCAGAGGGATCTGGACAGGCTTGAGAGGTGGGCCTGTGTGAACTTAATGAAGTTCAACAAGGCCAAATGCAAGGTGCTAAATTTGGGTTGGGGCAGTCTCAAGCGCAAATCCAGCTTGGGAGGAAAATGGATTGAGAGCAGTCCTGAGTAAAAGGAGTTGGGGCTGTTTAGACAGAAAGATCCATATGACCCAGCAATGTGCACTCACAGCTAAGAAAGCCAAAGGCATCCTGGGCTGCATCCGAAGAATCACAGCTAGCAGGTTGAGGGAGATGGTTTTCTCCCTCTGCTCTCGTGAGACCTGACCTTGAGTGCTGTGTTCAGCTCTGGGGCTCCCAGCGCAAGAAACACGTGGACCTCTTGGAATGAGCCCAGAGGAGGGCCGCTAAGTTGACCAGAGGTCTCAAGCACCTCTGCTGAGAAGACAGGCTGAGAGATTTGGGGCTGTTCAGCCTGGAGAAGAGAAGGATTTGGAGAGACCTTATAGCACCTTGTAGAATATCCCATATCCAACATCCTTTACCAGGAAGCTGGAGAGGAGCAGTTTACAAGGGCATGTAGTGATAGGACAAGGCAGAGTGGCCTTAAGGTGCAAGAGGGCAGGTTTAGATTAGATGTTAGCAAGGAGTTCTTTGCTATGAGGGTGCTGAGACACTGGAGCAGGTTGCCCAGAGAGGCTGTGGACTCCCTATCCCTGGAGGTGTTCAAGACTGGGCTGGATGGGGCTTTAAGCAACCTGGTCAAGTTGAATGTGCCCCTGCCCGTGGCAGTGTGTTGGAATTAGATTATCTTTAAGGTCCATTTCAACTCTAACTTTTCTATGCTTCTATGGAAGAAAAAGAAAAAAAAGGAAATGGAGAACCATGGCATGTCAGATGAGGAAAGAAACCCCTTAAGTAGTTGCTGGCCTTTCAAGTGAAGAAAATGTTATCATATGATACCTCATGAATATTGAAGGTGACTGATACTTTAGCTCAGATAACCTGCATTTTTTCTAAAGCATGAGTACAAACTTGTGGAGCTTCTGAACTGGTACATCAGAAATGCTTTGTATTAATCTTGCTTTCCATCTAAATTAAGTCTATGGGTTTTCTCTAAAGTACTCTTACTGCCATTTTTAATGTAGAATTGCATTTTATAGACGTTTGAATACAAAACTTATTTTGTTAGTAATTGCCTCTAGTTGTTTCACTCTAAGGTGTCTTTAAGTACTTTTATTGCCAATTTTTCAGTATGGGATCTCCACAGTAATATTTATTTTGTGTTGCACCTCTAACAGAAATTTTGACTTCTGTTCAACTGAGCCTAAAATTGAAGGTTCTCACACTGAAATTCTGTAGCATATATTGAATATATTCCACCTTTGAAATCTATTAATACTAAAAATGAGTTTTTACAAGATCCAAGTTGAGCTTAGAGCTTTTAAATATTGATACACTTCCCCCTTTGTGCAGTCCCTGTGTGACTTTTCCCTCCCACTTCTGCTCCTTGGCATGCAGCAGTAGGTGAGATGTGATCGAACAACTGTCTTTGCTTGGTTTTCAGAGATAAGTTTTTTTCTAAATCATGCACTTCAGGGGAAAAATCAATAATTTCTGTTCTCTTCAGGGAACTCCTGGGAATAGAAGAGACTAATCCCTAGCTTGATTTAGCTGAATTCTTGAAACTTAGTATAATAACCTGCAAATGTGTATCCCTTATAGACTTTACCACATGCATACATATACTCACTTGTTTTTTCTTTTCCTAATAAAGCTTTTTGAAATGGGAATATTTTGAGCACGAGATTTACTTTGAGTGTAATTCTTGGACTCAGTTTCTGTTTAATTAAATTGGAACACCATAAAGTCTTATTGTGCAGCTCTTAACCTGGAAAAATTTCTTTCATTGGCATCTTGGAGAATTTTGAGTTGTGGGAGCAGTAAATACGGTACCTGAAGAAGGGAAGTTGGATGACCAGAGAGGCCCTGGCTGAAAAACATTGAATGAGAGAGTGGATATTACAGCCAGGGAATATTTTGTGTGTTCCTACCTGTGAATCCTGTAAAAAGAAAAGCTGGGAATTGTATCAGTTGTTTATCACATGGGATTGTATTTAACAGTAGTGGAGAGACAACATTGGAGGGAACCAGTTCTGAAGCTGTGGATAGTACTTATTGCTGTAAAGCAATCCTGTTGATGTAAAGGGAGCTGTGAGTGTGTTCTACAGAACTCAGATGCCAGGAGTGACAGTCCTGGGTTATACACAGATGTGTGAGTAAAAGCAAATGAATATTCCTGTGTAAGAACCCTCAAAGCTCGTGTGTCTTGATAAGATATGCCTGGAAGTGTAAGCAGAAGCTGGCCCTCCTTGCTTTTCCACTTGTTCAGGTATACCTTTTGCATGTTCCCCTGTTGGGATGTACCTGTTTGTGCCACCATGGTGTTTGTAGTATTCTTAAAAAACAAGCATAGTTTCACAGTGGAATTTGTCATCTGTTGTCAATGACTGGACTTCCCAAATAGCCTTAGTATCTGCAGGGAAGCTTTACATACGGTTAAGTTTTATATTCTGGCAGTGAAGAGTGAGGACCTGGAAAACTTGCTTATTTTGTTGTTAGTTTATTTTAGCTATTCTGTAGGGTAACATTACTGTCAAGGTTCTAGAAGGATCTGTTAACCTTGAGAATGTTAGATTTATCCAATGACTTTCATGATATTTGTTCTTAATTGACGCATTTCCTTCCCACACTTCAGAGTTAAAAAAATTAAGGAGATCTTTGACAAGTATCATTATCCATTGTATTTAAATACTGATGCACCTGTAGATCTTATGTTATCTGGGAATCATGGATCTCTTAAGAAGTAGAGCTCTGACCTGGTCATTGGACTTAGCCATATGCTAGAAATAGCAGATTTTGTTGGGCGATTGTCTAAAATTTTTTCTAATAACCAGTGAGAACTCAGACTGTGTAAGGTAGAGCAACATGAGCAGAAGGCCATTAAAAGTAAATTGTTTATCAGCACATTTGTATTTGAGCAAAGAGTATGGTTACAGTAGTGTCCTCTGTATTAAACTTCTCAGAAAGATTTGCATGCATTATGACTTACACAGAAAGGCTTACCTTCACCTACAGAATTTTTCAGCATATTCACTGTGTGAGTTTTTTTATGTAAATCTATGTTTCAAACTCACAAGCACAATTACAGATTTTGAACGTGTTGCTTTTTGAGATCCTGATTCTCTTGCAGAAGAAGGAATGTCTATACCTTGTCAGCGATGTCATGCTGATTACTCGCAAAAAATGGGCCTAAAGATACTGTCAGCTTTTCAGACTAAAACAAAAGTTACCTAAAACTCCGGATGCTCCAAAGCATTGGTATCGTGTATGCTTTAGCTGTACTAAAAGATAAGAAGGTATGCAGGTACTGCTTGGAAGACAAGAACAAGCCTGGTACTGCTAATGCCGTGTAGGTGCTTTGATGGTTGCATCTTGTGTGTTGCACTAGAGAGGAGGCTGGGGCTTCTATCTCCCCTGCTATCACCTGCCCATGTGCACTCAGACAAAGTTAATATTCTGGAAAACGGGTCAATGTGAGCAAGCTCAGTTTGAGCCAGGGATCAGCTCCCTTCAGAGGGGCATCTGCAACAGTTCTCTAGCGCCTTGTGGCTAGTAAGTTACTCCAGTCTCCACTCAGCCTGGAATTGTAATCAGCTCTTCTGTCTACCACTGGGGATTTGCAAAGGAAGCTAATTAGGAAAACTTGGGAAAGAATACATTTTCTATTGTACAAAGCTTTTACTATTGCTCAAATTTCTGGTTTTGTTAGTCTAGAAATGCACATCGAGCTAATAAGTAGTTACATAAGGATCAGAGTCTAGTAATCAGATAAGCCTTCAAAAATATTAGGTAGAAGGATTTTAGTGGTTTTTTTGTATTTGAGGAACAAATAGGATCTTTCATAACTCCAGATATTTGCTAATCTGCATAGAAAGTTAATTGTATAGATGTGGAAAATATACGTCTCTTTGTGTGGAAAGCTGCTTTGATTTGTGTGTACTGTGTAGAATTATAAATGAAAGAATATAGGTGTTACCTAGACCTGTAGGTTTAAGTACACAGAGGACTGTGTAACTTAAGTATTAGATTACCACTTCTTCAGGAAGTAATACTAATAGGTTGGAGCTGTGAGTGGTGAATGAGTTGGGCTGGTATTTTTGTTTCATCCTGCTTTTCATTTTTCAGAATTCATTAGTGAGTGTTCTTGCTTATCTGTGCCTCTGTTTTTTCTGTTAGTGTTTTCTGGCACTGTGATAGTTGGTTTGGATGAAGTGGGGGTGCTTGGACCTGAAGGAATGCAAGGAAAAAGTTACTAAATAACTCTTCTTTCTATAAGTGGAAACTGGGATGGGAAGGCTGGGGAATGCTTTTGAAAAACACAAACACGCTGTTTTCAAAGTTACTTTTCCTTTCATATTTTAAGTTGTAATAGTGGTCATTTCTGACAAGAGCTGATTTTAGGCAGCTGGCATTTAGCAGATGTGGACTAATGCCTTGTCCGTGCTATAGGACAGAATAGATCATACTACATACAAATAGAAAGGAAGAGGGTGTTCCCTGAATTCCCGCTAAAATTTGCTGTCTTCTTTGTAGGAGTTCTCATATGTTAGAGGCAAATTACTGGAAACGAACACTATGTCTCTTAAAATTGCTAACGATCTATCTTTGCATATGTGAGGGCTTTATGTCAAGAGGTGATCACAGAGTATTATCCAGATTTATTTTCTGTTGTGTGTGTAACAACAGAAGCATGGCTTCGGATGGTGAGGGAAGTATCTGTTGGCTTTGAAGATGGGATTCTCTGCAGCATACTGATATGCTTATTTCTGTTAAGCACAAGAGACATGGAAACATAAGGATGTGTAATCAAGTGTTAAACAAATTTTTTTTAAATGAGACGCTGCCTGTGAAATGTGGCTTTTTCTGATATTAAAGCATGATGGTGTGTTTTTAGGGGAAAAAGATGAAGCTGGTGTCTGATGTATAGATGAGTTATGGATACTAATCTTCTTGATTGACTTGGTTAATACTGCACATCTGTAGAAAGAAGTCAGATTTGTCTTTTGTATTGAAGGGCAAGCACTAAATAGTCCTTTCTTCTTCAAGATACTTTCCTATCTGATCTTCTGCTTTCACTGGAGGAATTCCTTGCTCATGCAAGTTTGTCTGGGGGTTTTAAGAATAAGCAGTCTTCCTTTCTTGGTGTGTAGCCAGCCTAAAGCAACAGGATTTATTCATCTGCAGTGTTAACTTATGAGAATAGTAGAGAACTAACTTCTTCAGGGTGACCGGGTATATCATGATCATGTATTTGGAAAACAGAGAGATATAGGTATCTGTGATCTTCTGTGATTCCCATAATAATGACTTACTACTACTTTGTTAAACAATTTTTCAAGATTCTTTGCTTTTTCATAATAATTAGAGAATCATTCTTGCAATTGGAGCTTGATTGCTCCAAGCCTTCTCATCAGTCACATAAAGGAGTACATTTCCTTCACAGGGGAATTAAGGAGAAAAAAGATGTTTTACATCTGGTTGAAGCTAGAAAATGTCCCACAGAATTTCTCTGAGTTGATTGGTCTGTCAGAAACTAGAATTAAGCAGTTCTGCAGCTGTTTGAATTTAATACCTGACTAAAGTATGTGTTCCCTCTGCTTTTCAACCTTCTGCATAGAGTAGAACCAATCACAGGAATCTTGTGGAAATCTCTAAGCTTTTTAAACAACTTTTCTACAATGTTGTAAGCCTTTTTTTAAATGGGAGAATGTGTCAAAGTGCATTTTCTCACTATCTCTAGTTGTTGAACTGACATAGTGATGTTAGAGGATTAGTGTTGCTCTTTCATATTTACTAAACATTTCTAGTAAGCTTACCCTCTACATGTCTTAAGTAGTGTTTGCAATCTCTCCTCTCCAGGTGTTCAAGACAAAACTAATTTGGATATCTTGAATTATCAGCTAATTTCCAAATCCTGAGTTATCATAACCAGTGTTTTAACTGGGCCTAAAAATCACAGTGCTGAAGTGCTAGAATATAATAGTTTTTTGGAGAGCTTTGGGAATGAGTGCGTTAGTCCAAGCTGAGGTGATTCAGATATCCTCCTGAAGCTTCCATCATGCTGAGTTTTGGTGGTATCTATGTATGCTTGTTGTGTGCTTCAGATTTTCAAGCTAGCCACAGTGAATCTTTCCTCTGGTTTGAAAGACTGAGGAATTTGGTGTCTGTTACTAATTCAAATTCTTGTAGCTAGAGTGCAGAATTCAATGAAACAAGAAGATTCAGCTGTTTGTAGGAAGACAAGGTATCAAATTCTATGGTATAACCTGGCTCCATTACTTAGCTAATGGTGACTGAAGTTGTCTGGCTTCAAGAATTCTGTGTTGGGGTGCAGGGGGGGAAGGTCAGCAGAGCATGTGCTTTTGGATACGGAGTTTAGTAGAACTGGGAAAATGTGGATGAATAAAGCCAATTAATGGTTAAGGAGCTTTGTAAGATCTAGGCTGGTACGGTAATATTTGTCTGGATTATAGAATTAATATTTCACAACTTACCTGCAAATAATGTAAGGAAAAGGGGGATGGGTTCACAGCTTAACTGGGTGACTTTTTAAAAAACTTGTGCTTTCTTTTCAAGTTATTAAAACTTAATTTGTCTGTCTATAGTAGTTTTAATACTGTCAGGTTCTCAAGGGATTTCTAGTTCTGTCAAGGGCTTGACAGACAAAATCTGCAGTTCAATAGACAGAGTTAATAGTTTTAGTAAATATTAATAAAAGAAATCTATTGTATAACTAAATCTTTAGGGAAATTACTGTGGTGGTTTAATTTTAAAAAAGAAACATAATCTTGATGATTTTGTGGAGTTTTCTTACTACAATTATTTTTAGTAATTGAAGTGGGTATCATATTTATTAGATAAATTTTAATAAAAACTTCAGATGTATTGAGTAAACTGATAGGAAACTGAGTGTGTTTTTAAAACTCAAGGAAAAAGAGGTCTTTGAAAAGTTACTGTTCACTTCAGGGAATGGTGTTTGTTTGACTAGAAAAGAGAAGCTTGCCTAGGGCTTTCTTCATATTTTTATCTTTAAAAAAAAGTAAAAATGCAGGAAGCTGTCATGATGAAAGCAAATTGGGTCTTGTGTCCCGCTTCTCAGTTGAGTGTCTTTGCTGGGCAACAGTTATTGCCACAAAAGTATACCAGTGGATACCAGTGTCTTTGCTGGGCAACAGTTATTGCCACAAAAGTAAGATTTGTTTCCAGTTCTTTCTAGAACTAGGAGAAATAAGACACGAGCAGTGCAGCAGCAGAGGTGCTCTTGCTTCCTGAACTGCCTGTGGATGTCTAGGAAATGTCTGCACCAGCTGTATATGAGAATAGAACACTTAAGCTGTAAGGACTAGGATCAGCCAAATTAAAACTTTGTCAATTTTAATGTAGAGGTGAATTTTAAGTGATACGTATCTGAAATGGTGTTGTACAGCCCTAGTTTATAATACATTATAGAGAATTTCAAGTCAAACAAAACCAACCCATCTATGTATGTGGCCTCTAGATGCATTATGCCATGCAGTCATTCCTGACAGTGGCAGTTGCCAGCAAATACATGTCAATTTTAATCTTTCGTTCCTTTAAATCTGCAAGGAGTAAGCAAGCCTCCTACTAGGGAACGGATAAAAAACGGATAAAAAACACCTGTGGGAGTCTGGAAAAGTATAGAGTAGCTGGAGGAAGCTTTACGTTCCTCTGTGGCTCACTACCTGATATTTGCAATTTTACTGAAACCTTTAATGCAGATAGAGTATTTTTGAAAAGTTGTGTAGGGACAGTGGAGGAATCCAGTGTGATGGTGTTGGAGGGAGAGAAAGCAGCAGGTTGTTTAGTTTGTTGGGTAGGACTTTTTTGTATGAGGGAAGTATGTGAAGCTTCTTAAGAAATGGAAATTCTATTAGTTACTTGAGATTACAAATAAAGTAGATCTTGTGACAGATCATTTGAGTCATGCTTGTCCAGCATCCAGGAGGCACATGAAACTTCAGTAAGGAAATCTGCAAATCAGAGAGATAATTCTTGCAAAAGATGTTAGAAATTATGTTTGCCAAGAAGGAATCACTGCTTTTTGTCAGTATGCTGGGAACTAAGATGCTGTGCCGAAGGCAATAAAAAGTTGTTGCTGTAGACGTTGTACAGGAGTGTAATAGTTACCTCCCATGAGCATAAATCTTCAGTATAACTACTTGTGGTGGTCACCTGGAA
>VZSU01000426.1:843266-899017 GCA_013398715.1 Nesospiza acunhae | reverse complement strand
TGTAGGACTAAGCATGCATCTAGCACATACTTTAATTTTGTGAGAGACAAACCACCGCTACTTGGACTGCCTTTATCTCTCCACTTGGAATTTGTTACCTTGCCTATCCACTGCCCTAACTGCTGTGCATTCTCTAAATCAGTGAACCTAAAGTCATGGCGTGCCTCTAGTTTTCATTACAGAAGCCTGTGCTAAATTGCTTGGCTTCTTACTTGGGTTTTGGATTTTGACTATTAATTTTCACACTGTCATTATTGCTGTCAGAGTTTTTTGGTGGGTTTTTGTTTGTTTTTGTTTTTTTTAATATAGCAGAGCTTGTTACAAATGTGTGCTCAACAGAACCCTGATGTTAATGTGAAGTACAGTAAACTGCATATTTTAAGAACTAAACAGACTAAATAATGTGGACTAAAATAGGAAAAAAAATGTTTGGTGTGGGGTTTTTTCAGTTATTTTTTTGTTTGGTGGCTGTGGGGGTTTCTTTATTCTAATAAGACATTGAATACAGTCTGCTATAAAAATGGCCAGTGTGGTTTTAAGATCATGTCTGCTGCCTTGTAATGCTATTTCAGTAATCTTGAGTTTGGTTTCACATGCGCAGTTGGCTGGTTACAATATTCTTTTCTATTAAGCATTTTTGGAACGTATCATGCTTTATGAGCAAAGGTTAACTAGGGCCTGAAGGAAGCTCGAAGCAGCAAAGTACAGATGTGTTTGTAGCAAAGAAGACCACTGGCCAAGGCCAGGATAATTACTGCTACATATTATTTAAAGATATACCCTTTGTTGTTCAACTCTGCTGGCGTCTTCCAAAAGATGGTGTTCTGCCCTAACCGATTTCAATGTCCAAAATCATTGTGGCTAAATCCCTATTTCCCATGTGGTATTTCAGTTCACATAGTCAGAAAGGCAGCCTGTGGGATATAAGAATGAGTATTTTGGTCTGGGAGTTGTGAATTTTGTTATCTTAACTGTGTGTTTCTCTGCAATGGCATTGGAGCTCTGAAAATCTTTATGGTGCTGTCTTTTGAAATAGTGTATTTGTATAGGATTTTTTTAGTAGGTTAACATGATCATCTTGTCAGCTGATGGGAGGAATGCAGTGTCTGGGTACTTGAGAGGCTGGGATAGATGGGGCTCAGCATCTCTCAGTTGCAGGGGTCTTGTATACAGTCTGAAAAACTACTTGATTTTGGTATTTCTGATTCTTGTTAGAATTCATTGCCCCAAGTAAAGCATTTGTTGCCTTGGTTGGGAGAGGGCTTTTATGGATTTTGTTTTGTATCTAAAGTACTAAATTGCTGAAACCAGTTGTTACATGACCTTAAGATTATACAACGTTAATACTGTTTCAATGAGTAATTCTTTGTTTGGGAACTCTCCCATAGATACATACATGCAATATTGTAACTTCAAGATTATTAAAACAGTTGTATGACGTTACTTGAAAGCTGTCCTTAGTGTCTGGCATCAGGACAGCTCTTAGAGAATGTCCTTGGATGTAACTCATCAGTCACTGAGCCAAGTGAATACATCTCACCTCCATTCCTCTCAAAAACACTACCTGGGATTGTTGTCTCCTATGTAGCTTTCAAAGTATGATGACACTAAACTGTCCACTGAACACATGTAATCTTTTGGATTTGCAATGTGTCTGGAATTTCAGTTCTGGCTGAACTATGGCTGGTGAAGAAACTGCCTTAAACTTGTGATGTGATGGCAAGGGCAAGTAGCCTTTTAATGTCACCTCATGTAGTATTAAATAGGATTGTGTTTACCAAAGGCCATTTCTCCATTCCTGTGCAACTTGGAAGTGCTTTAAATGCTCAAGACTTTACCTTTTTTTTTTTTTGCCAAATAATCTTAGCTAAGAAAATGACTAGGGAACAGCTGGGCGGAGGCTTTTGCTTCCTTTGATCTTCAAGGAGGCCCGTGGCAAAGCTGCCCTTGTTCCTGCTTGTTTCCTTTTCCACCACTACCTAAGAGTGATGCAAGGCATGGCCAAGCAGTGCCTCTCTGAAGCTGCTGTCAGGAGATGGGTGCTTGTTCATGTACATCACCCTTCCTAAAGGTATAGCCTGTGCTGAGAAGGTAATGCTGTTTAAGGGAGACAAGTAGCCTAAAATCATCTCAGGCTGTTGGCTGATATTTAGAAAGATCTTGATGCCATGTATTATCATCTCTTATAAACCCTTAGCTTTTCATGTTTTATCATGTTTTCATGTTTCCTTGCTGTCATGTCATAGTCACATTTTTAAAACTCTCTAGATAGGCTTCATGCTCTTTAGGAGCCTCCAGCCATTCCATTTTATTATTGAACCTAGTTTCTTCTGAGTAGTTGAAGCTGTGGTGTAGGAGCAAACTTTTTTTCTAAGATAGGCACAAAAATAAATTAGGCTTTAGAATTGAAGTAAAATTCAGTACAAAAAGTGACAGTTGTATGGCACTTCTGAACTGCCTGTGGGGAGCTGGTTCATAGACCCAGGCCCCACTTCTCCAGACACGTGAGGAGGTGAGGGGAGGCTGTATCCTGCTGCTGGCTTTCGTGTGTTGTGTGGTTAAGGATGGGCTGGAGGATCTGACTGCCCTGTGCCCTGTTTCAAGGGTGGAACTGAGGGCAGGAGGGAGAATTTGGGTCTGTGACACATCTAGTTTGTCATTGCTCACAAAGCTGCTGCCAGTTAAGTTAAAATTATTGTTCAAAGAAAGCTTGTTTATATTTGCTTTTTCAGAGCTTTTTATTTTTCATATAACTGTAGAATGGCGCGAGTTGGAAGGGTCCTTAAAGATCTAGTTTCAACCCCTTCTGCCATGGGCAAGGGTTCCATTCCCTAGATCAGGTTGCTCAGGGCCCCATCCAACCTGGCCTTTATTGAACATTTCTGGGGATGCCGTTTCCACAAGCTCTCTGGGCAGCAATTGTTATCCTTTTGTCACTGTAATCTGCTGTGCTGAAATTGCAAGACAGAAGGATTGCGTTTCTTTTGGTGTTTTGAAGGTAAGTAGCATTGACCATGAATTGATCTTGGTAGAGTTCTATTAGCAATATAATCTTCAGACTTTCTCTGACAAAAGTGTTCAAGCTGGACAATCTTGAGGCATTTACCTGATGTTATTGTTGTAAAGTACTAATTTTGTAATCAAAGTGCAGCAGAAGAATTTACATTGTGACAAATCTTATTTGAGCAAAACTAGTAAGTAGGTTCAACAGGCTAGCAGGCATAAAACCATTTTGATAGTTTTGTCATGCTTTTCTCATTTCATGATCTAATGCTTTGTAGATAGTTTGATTATGGGTCTTGTATCAGCTGAACCAATACATAGCTTTCTGGATTTCTGGTATTCTGATACTAAAACACTAAATTCTTTAGTTTTCATAATTTGTGTGGTGCCAGTGCTCGTACTTTTGATAGCTCTCCTGTTACTTTTCTTCAGTTGTTAAATGAGAGTTATTTGATCCTACAGATCTAGAAGTGTTCCAATAGTGAAGATCTCTGTGATCTAGTTTGAATGTTTCCTGGCATCTTGCTTGTGTAACCCAGTAGTGTTTTTCACTTTCCTTGATATGTACCTGTATTTTAGCACTGTAATTTATGGGTTTAAAAGCCTGTAGTCTAAGGTTAGCACTTTTAGTCCTGCTACTGTCCTCTGCTTGGATGCAGAGTTATAGAGCTCTTTCTTTTAGCTTTGGGACACAAGGGAAAATCCAGTTTTCCTGTATCCTTGCTGTTCCAGCTTTTTGATTTCTGCTTCTTCCTCTGACAGTCTGTGTTTCCCAGGTGTGGGAGTGTCCACACCCTTGTCCTTCAGGGCCCGTGTAGTATTTTCCTTGTACAGTGTGTTCCATAACCTTCCTCTGCCCTTTTGGGGCAATTTGGGTGCTGTTTTGTCTTAAACAGAAGCATGGTCAGGTTTTAACACCCCTTTCCAGTAGCTTGCTGAAGGGGCCAACCCAAGCAGGAGAATGCTGCCTTGCTTTCTGCTTGCTAGGCTCTGCTTCATTAGAAGTCCTGAGAGGGCACAGATGGGACTGAAGCCAGGAATGAAGTGTCCAGGATGGACTGCGGCACCTTGCCTGCCACTGAGCAGCTGCCAAAGGGCAGGAAGCCTGACCTAACTCTTTAAGGAGTCAAAGTGATCCCAGTTGGATGGAAACAATTGATGAATGTACTTGTTCTTTGGTTTTGAGGGGCTGTTGGGGAATAGGTAAGGTCATGGGACTACAGCTTGTATCAGATCCTTCTGGAAACCCCTTTGTGTGTTGCTTTATTGCCTAGTCAGCCCTGGGTAAAAGGGAAAAATACATATTCCAAGGAGTATGAGTAACTTCTGATGCTTGTCATGCTGTCAGGGTAGAAGTAAAATCTCAAAGGAGATTTTACTTGAGTTCTTCAGGAACTGCAAGTTCTCTCATATTTCTGCTCAATATGTGTATTGTTTCTAAATCAAAACCAGGGCTTTAAGCAAATAACATGAGTTAAAAGCAATCTGCTTCTTAAAAGTCACTTTTTAAATGGAGCTTGCTTGTCCTAATCAGTGGCTCTAGAACTTTCTTGAGAAGCAGATTTGATAGTACCCAAGCACTTGAAAAGAAGACTAATGTCACAGGTTGGGTTGTTTTATGTTGGGACTGTCTTGAGTAGCTTAGAGTTTGCTGTTTGGCTTAATTCTCAAAGCAGTTTCCTTTTACTGAAGTGCGGGAATAACTTTGGCTATGAACTCTGACAGCGGTATGGCCTCTGTTACTTACACTACCGTTCCACTGAGCTATTAACTGCACACATGCTAACAGCAGTTAGGGTCTTTTTCTAAAGGGGGATTTTGGAGAGGAAATTAAGAGTGGAAGACTACAAATAATTGAAGCTATAGCTTTCTCTAGCCCCATTTAAATTTTATTAGTCTTTAGAGAGGGAAATTCTGTCCTTCCAGCTTTATTTTGATGTCTTACAAATTGACGTTACCTTACATCAAAGGGTAAAACCAAAACTTTCTCTTTTCCAGACTACACATGTAATGTGACTTGAAAATATAAAATAATTTTGTCATGGTAAACAGTAGTTTTGACACATACATATGTCTGTGCTGGAAAGGTAACTGCATAATGAGAAAATCATCTTGAGTCAGTCCTCTTTTGTACAAATCAATCTACTCAATATTGTGTGTTCCTTATGTATAGCATTCGTCTGGAGGAGAGATGCGCTCTGTCATCTCATCTGTATTTTGTTGTGACTAATGTTAAGTCTTTTATCCATTAATAAACATGGATTCCTCACTTGCTAGCAGTGATAGAACTCCTTTAATGTAGTCCTGGCTGCATTGGGGGCTGTTCTTTGTCTCAGGAAAGTTCTAATCTCATTGAGTCAGGATGGCTGAATCTTATTCATATCAACCAAAGTGGTCAATAATAATAACAATAATAATAATAATAGTGATAATTTATAATTTACACTTAGTGTATCTAAAGAAAACCCATACACAGATAGAGGTCTAAATATATGGAAAAGTCAATATCTGTAGCAGAGATCTGAATCTTTAAAGCATTCTCTCTGAAGGCTTAGGGGTGACCTAATTCCCTTCCTGTACTTGAAGGGAGGAGCCTGCAAGAAAGTTGGAGAGGGACTTTTTACAGGAACATATGGTGACGGGACAAAGGGAAATGGCTTCAAACTGTAAAATAGTAGGTTTAGATTGCATGTTAAGAAAAAATTCATTAGTCTGAGGGTGGTGAGACACTGAAACAGATTGCCCAGAAAGGTTGTAGGTGCCCCATGCCTGGAAGTGTTCAGAGCCAGGCTGGATGGGGCTCTGTGCAACCTAGTCTAGGGATGGGGTTGGAACTATATGGTCTTTAAGGTCCTTCCAACCCAAAACATCCTGTGATTTCATATAAGGAGAAAATGCCCTCTTTTTGGGGGGCAGTGGGGGGTAAATTATAGACTGACTTGTATGTCTGCATACCAGTGTTATTTTCTTGGTTGAATTCTCCTCAGCTGTTTGGGGGCATTGATGTGTACTGACAGCTTAAAACAGAGCAACACAGAAACTTGTGGTTCAGACCATGTAACAGAGAATCCTGTATCTTCATGATCTAAAACAGAAGGTTGTGGTGGCTCCTTGATCTGAAGGTTTACCCATGAGGTTGAGAAGTGGGCTGTTACCTCTGAGAAATTGCTTGGCAAGAATCAGTAACTTCCTGAAGGAGTGTCTTCAAGAGTGGTCTTCTGTTTCTTTGCTTCCAGGAAAAGCTGGATTATGTTCCAAAAAGAAAAAGTAGAAGGAAATAAAAAGTCCATTCTTTTGAATGACTTTAATAAAGCTTAAATACAATAATACAAAGACTATATCATTCTAGCTTACTAGCAAAACTAACAGTCTGCTTCCTCTTGGCAGAGCACAGTTGGTTTTAGTAATCACACAGATGTGTTAGTGTCCAGAACAAGCGTTTCTTCTTTGAGCTTTCTGTGGTATGAGACATAAACTTTCTTAATGTGCACCATAAACTGTTCTGTGGTCAAATATCTACTATATATTGCAAGCAATAGAAAGAGTCACCTACATAGAGCAGTTCTGGAGTAAATGAAAATAGTGTAATAAGCCTAATGCTGTTCTGAGTGTGAAGAGAACAGGGTTGTGGCTATAATGTTTGAAATCATTGGTTGTCCCAGGATACACATGCTTCTTGCTAAAGTTAGAAATATTAAAAGATGTCAAACTGAACAAATGTGGTATTGTCTTCCATAGCATTTGAAGAACCTAAGATGAATTGCCCTTTTGACTGCAGTTGTTTATACAATTGTTTCTTATGCTGCCAGCTTTGCCCTCTTGGAACTGAAAGGAGGATTGCAAAAGACTCATGGCTTTCAAGATGGTGCCTTTGGCAACAATGTTGCACTGGATAACTACTTAGGATGCCAGTTATTTTGTCTGAGAATGTTGAGACTTTTGTCACTTTTCTTGATTTTTTCTTTAAATAATCAGTATTGTAGTCAAGATTACAGTAAAGAGTGGCATTTTTAACATGCCACTGCTATAATCAACATTTCTCTCTTTAATGTGAGGAAAAAGTAATGCTGCAGAAAACTTCAGGTTTTAGTTCAAAAGGCTAAGATACGAGGATCACCACTTCTGGCAGCATGCACTGCCATGTTATTTAATCTGCAGGTTGGGAGATGACTAGTTAGTGAAGTCTTGAACAAATCGGTTTTACTTTCAATGTGGCAGAAGCCTTTCTTTGCTCCTAATTCTTCCCTCCTTCTCCCCCCACCCCAAAGCCTCTCCAGCTCTGGGGTTGCAGGGGAGACTTCATATATGTTCCATATTAAAGATGCTGCTTTTCTTCACTGGGAGCCTGAAGTTTAGATTATCTGTGGATGGAAAGGAAAACAGCAGCTGTAAAAAGTGAATTCATGGATTGGTAAAACAAATTGAGCTGGCACTTCAGTGCACTCTAGTGAGTTAGCAGATTGTGTAATTTATCTAACCTCATTTATACCAGAACTAGTGGTTTGGAAATTAATTATAGGATGATGAAAGTAGTTAGCTTGGAAAACCCTTCAAGCTGCTGTAGCTATTAGTACTTTCTAGATAACTACAGAAGCAAATAGTATGTGTGATTGACTTAGCTTATAGTTAAACTACTGTGTAGGTTTAACATCTCTTACTGCGGGAGCTTGTTTTGTGAGTGTCATTTTAGGTCTTATGAGATGGAAGAATGGCTGTTCAAGAAAGGTGAAACACTGAATATTCTGAGTTTGAAGGGACCCAGAAGGATCATTGAGTCCAGCTGTAAAGTGAATGGCCCATATGAAGGCCATACCCACGATCATGGCGTGATTAGCACCATGCTCCAACCAAGACAGCATGAAATGTGGGCAGCCAGAAAGTAAGGCTGATTTTGGCTGTATGGGGGTGTGTCTGTCAGAGGTCACAGATCCAGGGCTGAGTGGCTCTTTTCAGCTAAAGATGCCTTCTGGCCTACCTGATACTACAAGCCACTGACTTTTCTTCCTGAGATGTCTTTTCTTGAGGGCCATGGATGGCTGTATGCTTACAATGAAGTAGTAGCCATGAGTGTAGTGGCTGCACAAAATTCTATGCTGTCTCCTGCTATAATTTCAGTGAGTTTGTGAGCCTTTCCAGGGAAATGCAGGGCAGGAAAGAGGAGATTTGGAACAGATTGTCTTATAATAATTGTCCAGTTTTTCTCTGCGTATCAGCGTTTTTGTACGATAAGCTTAGGGAATAGCTATTATCCTGCTGGAGTCTTCTGCACTCAAATTTTGCAGGTCCGTCTGAGTTTTTTTTCTTGGCAAGTATCTGATACTGTCATTCTGTATTGGTTACTGCATTGCCTCAGACACCAACATTTCTTGCTGTAGTGTGCAAAGCTCTGGAGGGAGGGAATAGGCGGTATGATGCACTGCTTCTAGAAAAACCCAACCCAAACAAAGAAAAAAAACAAAGCAAGAACAACAACAACAACAAACATCACTCAAAGGCACACGGTGTACACAAAAAAAATGCTGAAGTTATAATTAAAAACCTATAGAACATTCCTAGCGTTTCTTATTACAAAGTGAGGATTCTGCTCTTGTTTTTAGTGAAATCAGCAGAGTTTCTGATCACATGAACTCTGATTGCATTGACTTCCCAGTTGACTTCAAACACCATGTAAAAAGTATTAATATGTGCTCTGTTAACCTACAAAATAATAGCCTGGTAAATCCCAGAATGTTTATCAGTATTGTAATTCATAAAGCTGAGCACAGTAGGGATTTTTCCTTAGGTTTTGGGAAGTGAGAATATGCAGGCATGCTATCACAAGGTTTGTTAAAGATCCTGAGTGTACAGTCCAGAGAAGACCACACAAACTCTGCTTCAGGATGTTTTTGTTTTCTGCCTGTCAACAAATTTAGTCTGCTATGAAGATTTATAATAGTGAACTAATGATGTTACTTCATGTTCTGTATGGAAACTATGCATACAGAGAACAGTAAAACCTGAAAGTTTATTTTAAAGCAGTAATGCAAGTAAATGCTCTGCTGAGGGTTTCTATTTGTGGTTGCGACTTGTTAAAATGGAAATGGAAAAACAAACAGGAAGAGCAGGTGGGACTGGTTTATTATGGAATATAACACTATGTCTTAAATTTAACTCAAGCACAGAGACTGTAACATCTTTAACCCTTAAATGCATTTATGTCAGAATTGTTCATGTTTTTAGAAACAAATCCCCTCATCATGTCAAAGGTCTAAAAGTAGAATAAAAATAAATTGACACCTCATTTCCTTAGCTTTTTCAGTTTGAGCTCTGTAGTTGACTTTTTATAAGCTGTTTTTTCATATTGTTCTCTGACACTTGGTGGTCTTATGGATGAGTTTTTAAGCCCTTGTAAAGCTCTAAACTGATAATGTTACTCTGATTCAACTGACCACTTAAGCATGTGCACATGTCCTCTACTGGCTTACGAAGTGTCTATATTTATTAGAAAAATCCACTGAATCAAGGGTACTAAGAAGATGGACTTCTCAGTTTTCGCACCCTCTGACTTTCAAGTAAAGCTGTACATTTTTAATATTTGATGGAACTCAATATGCCACTACCATAAGGTTTGATTGGCAGGCACCTCTCTGGGTTTCCCCAGAGCAGCTGGATGCTCTGTGCCTGGGAAGGAAAACCAAGTTTATTATGGCTAAGTGAAAGGCTTGCTTTATTTGTTTTTAATACTCTATTTCTGTCAGATGCCCTGACAAACTTACCATTTAAGCTTTATGGATACTCAGTAAAAAAGGCAGGGGTATTCCACGGATGTGAGGTACTTTCTTAGGATTACTATTGATTTCTGCCCCATCACGCTTGTTCTAGTAAAGGATTGACTTAGTCTTCCTTGATGTGATTCAAAGAAACGTATCCTTTAATGTCAAGCACAGCATAAAAGCTGGGGATCAAAGTAGGGATTTTTACTCTAGTTACCAGTAACGAGATGCCCACAGAAGGATATAGTTCCCCATGGTTTCCCAATGTTTGTTCCCCTGCTTGCTTAGAAGGTCTTCATTATATACCCAGTGAGAATGGGTCTGGTTTATTTGGCTTAATTGCACTGGCCTATAGGAGCAATAGTTGGTTTTCTTTTTTAAAAGACAGCAATTTTAAGTAGTTGGAAGAAACAGAAATAAAAATTCACGCTTTTTTACTGTATAAAGCTGTTAGGTTGTAAGTTAGCCCTGCATATGGAGGAGTATATTGAGAGTTTACAAGGTGCTGATGAAATTGTCTCATTTGTAATCCTTGATTTATAGTGTTATTAGAAGTGTTACTAATTCTTTGTCATCTTACGTGTAAGGTGAGTAAGTTCCATGACCAGGATGTGAATTGGATGAGGTTTATCTGTATCCATGATAATAAGCAATGGAGAGACTAGTATCCTCAACTGATGAGAAATATGAAAACTGAAAACTTTTATAAGTTTTCTTGTGGCTTTGTCTTTTGAGCAACAGATGATGGATATTCAGTAACTCTCCTGAACTTGCCCTCAGATTGTCTTGTCTCTGTAGGGGGGAGTGGTTGGGCCCTGGCCTTCACCCTCCTTTGGATCACGTGAAAAGTGAGGGTGTTCCCTCTGAAGTTCCCTCTAGCCCCAAGTGCTAGACAGGGAATAAGGGCAGGGAATTCTCCCTTGGTTTCCAATAGTCAGAGAAGCATTTAATGTGTGTGCATTCAGGAGAAGGACAGGGGTTAATTCTGCTCTTGAGAGCAAGAAAAGTTTGAGCAAGACTGAGAGGAAGCAGTAAAGAAAAAGAAATGACACTCCAAGATCCCAAGGGCAGGGGCTCTTGGGATAAAATTCTATTATTGATAACATTACCCAACCTGTATCCATCATACCATCCTCGGAGTTTCTGTGAATGTTGTCACTGCATAGTAGTGTTGAACTAGATAAAACAGCTTTCTGCCCACAAGACTTAGCCTTGTTTTCCCAGCACTGGTCTCTAATGGTTTAAGCGCAGTCATCTACTTTGTGTTAGATTTTCAGGTACAGTGTAGATAAAGCATGCCATGAAGTCATAAATCTAATCCCTCACATTTTAATGGGGAAACAGGGAATTATGCACTCATTCTTTTAAAGAAGAAGGTGCAAAAGGTAATCTGTGTCTGAAGTGGCAGAATTGTGTTCTCCGTCCTACTCATTAACTTAATCTGTAAATTTGCCTCCAGTTTGGGGCTAGTTTTCTAGTGGATCAGAGTGAGTTTGTTTCAATTACTGTACTAATGAGTGAGATGAGAGAAAATCAATTGCAAAGGAAATTTTCCTCTTTCCTCCCACACTTCCCCTTTTTGTAAAAGTGGCCTGATTCTTTTCCTACCTGTTTGGAAAGTTGATGTATTTGGGCTTTAGTTGGGAATGCTGTATCACAACTGCTTTGGGCACATCCATCACGCAGGAGCATGTAGTAAAGATGCTGGAGTCTGCTCTGAAACAAGACAAGTTCCTAGGCAAGCAGAGGCAGCTTTTGCCAATTTGTGATGCGAGTCAGTATGTCTGCATGAGGTGCTGATAACACACTAGCTCAAGTCAGTGCCAGTTTGAGTGCGTGTGTACTGTGCTCTGCTGCGTGGTCTGGAGATATCTTGCTCTAGTTTGAATGCACTTATATTAGGAAGAAACATTTTCTTTCTGTTTTTTCTTCAGGCAACAAGAGCTTCTCTGACTCAACATTGTACCAGTCTGGGGGACTCACTGGGCAAGGAAAATGATATTGCCCTGATTATTGATGGCCACACACTGAAGTATGCCCTTTCATTTGAAGTCAGGCAGAGCTTTCTGGACTTGGCACTCTCCTGTAAAGCAGTCATTTGTTGCAGGTAAGGAATTCTGTGTCTTTTTTGGGTAACAAAATGGTCACGAAGCCTGTGAAGTTCAACCTCGTATGCACACATTTAAGTATGCTGGAGAGCAGCTTGCTTAGTAGTGTCTTCCTCCTATGGAGGAGGAGGCATGTTCCTTCATTAAAATTGTGTCATCAAATAGTACAATTCCCTCTGCCAGTGTCAGTCCCAGCTGAGTCTGATCTCTTCTATAAACTGATGAAGGATCATGAGAAAACATTGTGCCTGATTGCCCGATTATAGTAGACACTGATGAGAAGCAGTGGTATGGATGTCATTTATAATCAAAATGTTTGTGTGACTGTTCAGCTCAGCTCTAGAGAAGGTCACTGGAGGAATTTAAGTTGGTCTTGACTTCTGGTTGTGTATTATGGGAGCCTGTGATAAGTGTGATTTGCCCTATTAAAATGTTAGACTACTGCTGCCTTTGCTAAGTCACAGCAGAGTTTGTTGCTGTTTGTGGATACAGACATACACAGATATGGTCCTATGTCATGACTACTTCAAAAGGAAGGAAATAAGAGCCCCAAGAAAATGAGAACCAAAAGCTGGCTTACTTTACTTTTTGTGTAGCAGGAAGGCTGCATCATTTTTAACTTGGAAAGATTATGTGGCTTTGAGGGTTGTGTGTGTTTGTGCTCATTGCTGGTATTTGGGGGGAACTGTGACCTAGTGGAGATTGTTGATTTAGGCAGGCAGGAAGTTTTATTTGCATTCTAGAAGCAAGACCTGCTTTGTGGGAAATGACTGTATGGAGACCTTGTACTACTTTTTTTTGCAGTCTTACTTGCTTTTATGTGGGCACTTTGGTACAAGTATCACATGGCAAAAGGTGTGCTGTCCATGTACCTGAAATAGCGGAACCCTTGGGATTTTTATCTGACTAGTTTCTTTCCATTTGTTTTCTGGACTGCTGTACTGCACGATACTGGGGCTAGAACTGTTCAACGTGTTCATTAATTACCTGATGATTAAATGGAGTATGAGCTCAGCAAGTTTATAAATTATACTAGACTGAGTGATAACACTGAGGACTTGGCTGCCCTTCTGAGGGACTTCAATAGGCTGAAGAATTGAACAGCAAAATCTCTTGAGGCTCAAGAAGAGGAAATGCAAAGTCCTGTGCCTAAGGAGTTACAACCTGTTACACCAGTAAGCTGTGGGGGCTGCCAAGGTAGAAAACACCTTTGTCCAGAAGGATCTTTGGATCCTTGGTGGACAAGCTGACCATGAGCCAGCAATGAACCCTAGTGGCAAAGCAAAGACTGGTGTAACGCTGGACTACAGTGTAAGGAGCATTGGTAAAGGTTTGAGGGAGGTGATCCTTCTTCTCCACACTGGTGAGGTGACCTCTGGAATGTTGTGTCCAGTTCTGGGATCCTTAATATAACAGGTTTAATGGAGAGAGTCCAGTGCAGGACCATGAAGATGATAAAGGGGCTGGAGCATTTGTTATACAATGAGAATCTGAGAGCTGCAAGTGTTCAGCCTAGAGAAGAGACTCAGAGAGGTTTGTATCAATTTGTATGAACATGCAGTAGAAGGGAGTGAAAGATGAGGGAGACAGACTCTTCCCTGTAGTGTTCAGTGACAGCAGTTTTTCTTCTGTTGCTGATTATTTTTTTTTAAATTTGGGCAGGGGGCTAGAGGAAGAAGGCACATAGCCTTAGAGCAGAGGTCTCACTTCTGCAGCTGTTTCATGGAGTGGGAAGTGTTTTACAAGAGGGAGCTAGCCCAAGTGTAGCCATCTTTGGAATGCAGCAGGCCCCAGTGTAGTGCCAGAGTAAAGGTACCCTGGGCTTTGAGAGCACCAAGTGCCCGGGAAGGGCACTGACCCTGTCTTGTACTCTGAGGAGCAGTTAACAAACAGAGCAGATGGAAAGCTCCTGCTTTCCTACTCTATTGCAATGCTTTGGCAGAGATCCTTCAAAGCCACTCTTATAGTTTATTGCTCGAAGATTTGACAAGTTAAGCCAAAGACCTACGTAGCTGAAACAAATAATAAATTGCAAATTATTAAAATTACACATAAAATATATATAGTAAGTTGATTATAATGAATGGTCCTGTTTTGCCAGGAGACATGCAATACTGGACATTTCCTCTTTCATTATTTCATGAGGAGAGCCAACAGGAGTTTTATTTATTAGTGAATTAGCAAATTGAGGAACAATGCAGAAAAAAATACTTTGAAGTATAAATCAAAGGGGAAGAGATGATGTAATTTCATAGCTTAAAAGGAGGAATGAAAATAATTGAGTTTTAAGTCCCCAGGGAAAAAGAGGAATGCTTTTAATAACCTTTAAGGCTTTTCAAGAACCTTCCAGTCGCTTGCCAGGTGCTTGATACTGAAGCAAGAAAAACATTTTTTTTTAATGCTCTGAGTTGTTTTCGATAGTACTTTGTATGTCAAATAAGGCAGTGCACTTATACTTTACAGGAAGAAGTTTTAAAATGGAATTAAGAAAGAGGACACTTCAAATTAGAGTTAGTCTTCAAACAAAAATGTTAATTGGGAGGGGGATGTGGCTCTTTAACTTAGTGGTATGATGTTTAACCACAGTAGGAGTTGCCTTGCTATTCTCAACATTGCATAAATTCATGGGGCTTAATATTTCATAAATTTACTAAAACATTTTCATCTCCTCTGGGGAGTTTCAGCTGCATTTGCCATTCAAAATTTTTTTTAAAATATAGTTAAGACATACTGTATATTCATTTTCTGGGCTTTAGGCATAAACTGTAGTTGAACTTGATTCTCAGGGGTAATCTCTTAAAATGAAACTGTAGTAAACCTGGCTCCTTTTTGCATTAAGAGGGAGAGATGGTATCTTCTGATGGGGTTAAGTCTTCCACTGTTACAGTGTCTCTAGCAGGCCACTGGCACAGTGGAGAAAAATATACCCCTCGGGAGACTTGGTAAAGCTAGCAAAATCAAATCAAACAACTCCTTAAGAAAAAGCCTTGTTTGTTAAAAGTTTTTCCAGAGACTGACAGATCTTATTATCTTTCTTCACACTGACTGGGATGTCAGGATGTCAAAAGCAAGCAAAACTTACTTTTCAGTGGAAGTAAATGTTGTTTGGAAGGCAGTTGAACTCGTGACTTCATTTATGAGATCTGACCTGATGATTGCCTGTCTCTGGTTTTCAAATGTTCT
The DNA here is from genome assembly GCA_013398715.1 of Nesospiza acunhae. Classification (NCBI taxonomy): domain Eukaryota; kingdom Metazoa; phylum Chordata; class Aves; order Passeriformes; family Thraupidae; genus Nesospiza; species Nesospiza acunhae. The sequence continues at coordinate 883,971 of VZSU01000426.1, read as the reverse complement.
TTTAACAGACCTGTTTTTAGTGATGTTTTGTGAGACACAAAATGTTGAGGTTTGGGTAGAAGTGAGATTATTCTTTTAGTAACCAAATACAGTGTTTTCATTCATCTAGTGTTTATACTCTAGCTGGTAGGTACAGCATATTGTTGCATTTGACTCTGAATATAAAAGTAGCTGAGAATTATATAACTTGTGTGTTATGGCATTTAATATTTAATATTTTAAAAATTCAGTATAATTTTAAATTCATATTTAATTCTCTACTGAAGAGCCTGCCTTGAAGTGGAAGTATTTGTAGTTGAATTAATGCAGTGTTTCAGAAACACATTTTTGTGACTGTGCTTTGGGAACGTTTTGTTATTGTTGTTGAATAGAACTTCTTTGCAGGTGGCAGTGACTCTGCCTTTGTATGGGTTTAATGCCATATTAACAAGACATCCATCAGGAAGAAGCAATCCATCAGCATTTAAGAGATTAAAGAATTCTAACCAGTTTGTAAGTACTTTAGTACTTAAAACTAATTGCTGGGCAGCAGAAGTAGTCCTTTGTATAATTTCTTTCACAGATGCAAGCTCAACAAAACAAGCATCTCCAGAGAGATATGTAGCATAAGACTGGGTGCCCATCCCACACTGGGCTGCCTCAGTGTGTTTTTTTTTTTCCTCTTTTGCTTGTATTACTGACCATTTCTGCCATACTTCCCGAGGTGATGATGCTGGGATGTTGTTTCTTTTCCATACATGTACTTAGATCCTGCAGCTTTTCAGCTGAGTGAACAGTGAGGTGATGCCCATGTCGGAGGCATTTCAGGTAATAGGAAAATAAATAAAATGTTTCAATTGCTGTACAGTCCATCAACTTTTCTGCCATATTTTTGATCCTATGTCCTGTTCTGGAGAGGTGTCTATAAAGCGGTGCAGCATGAACTGAAATTGAGAAAATCCAGCAACAGCAATTTCTATCGACTATCTGCTCTTTCCACAAGGGCATGTGCCATGTCATGGCTACTACATCAGGATATTTTTGCTTGCTTTTAGGTGTGAAAGATATGTGCAGTTGTTGCTCAGCATCTGAACACTGACTTCTGGAGGGCTTCTGCCCAACCTCACCAGCTAACTTTAGGTGATCGGGACACAAACTGTTGCTTTCAGTACCTTGAGCAATATCGGAGCTGTAGTGATAATGGTTAGGAGCTAAGTAAAAAAAGAAACAAGAGGAGAAAATGTATGTTTTTTAAACAAGCAATAGGTAAACCCTGTTCTGTGTTTCTCTTGCATGTAGCATGCAGGGAGGCTGGGGTGAAGACAGGAGCCCACAGGTATCACTCTGAGAGCAGACACTACATGTTCTGAAACAAACACGCCCTTTGACGAGAGTGTGCTTAGGTGTGGAAAGGGAAGGGGTTTAATGAATTGAAAGCAGGAGGTTGGAGAAGGGAAGGCAAAATGGCAAAAAGCAGCTTGTGAAGAGTACATGTTGCTAACTGTTAGAGTCACTTCGTCAGCTGAGGAGAGATGAGGAGACAAGAGAAAAGTTGTCTCAGCAGTCCAAGTTGTAAGGCCATAGCTGGGGTGCTTCTGGTCTTCCATCATGATTTGGAGGAGACGTTAATAACATAGCTGACAAAATGAACATCTGGAATACTTCTTAAATATTTATTCCCCCAACTTGCATATTGTTGCTGGTGTTAGCATTTGACAAAATGATTCTTCTGTGCTGTAGTTCAGTGTGTATTTATTTATTGAATCAAAAATGTGTCTTACTGGCTTTCATTAGATAAGACCCCCATTTTCATGACAAAAAATTGCAACTCAATTCTGATTAAGAGTATGATAGCCAATTCTGATGTTAATTGGTCCCAAAGAAAATTGTGGATGTGTTACATTTTCCTGTATGTACATCTTGTGTTTCCCCTCACCTGTCACCTACTAAATAATCAATGCTCATTCCCATATTCTATTTCTGCCAACTCATGACAGCAATATTTATCTTATGACTTTGTAAACAATGAGGGAAGAACCATTCTGACAGCTTTAGTGTTTGTAGATAATTGAAGTGGGAGGAAGGTTTGGAGTTGCAGCATTACATGGTGCTCTCTGCACTCTTGAATAAAGAATATTCACAGATGATTAGAAATGATCACCTAAACTGTTCAGTGTGTATGTAAGGATGTATAAAACAATCCTGGGACTTTGGATTATTTTTCTTAAAAGCCTGTTGGCTGCTTTGCGAGAGCTGAGTAAACTTGGAAAATGTCACCAGTTCTGTGCTGGAAAGCTAATATGGGAAAACTTTAGGAGAGCTTGGTCTTACAAATTTTGGTAATTATGTTGTCCTCTGAGTGGCAAAGTGAGTTTCTGCTGCATGTTTTGACTTCTGTTCATTTTAATAGGTGTTCTGAGCTATGACAGTTCCTGAACCTCACTTTCATAGTTCAAATCATTATATTGCTTAGCTCATGTTTAAAGGGGGGAAAAAAGTACTGTTTACACTTAAACAGTACTTAAAGATACTGTTTTAACTGGTATTGTTTGTTTTTTAAATGACATAGGTGAAGCATGTTTGCCTTGGGTAACTATTAACTGCCTGACAGCCTGAATTTAAATGATTCATGCTATGTAGCCAAACATTTCTTACTGCTTAACTTCATCCCATTATTGTGACTGTTCCTATTCTTAGCAATTATTTTACTTTACTTGTTCAGATGAGGAAATAATTCAAATTAAATAATCCCTAAGTTGAATCGGTGTTCCGGTTTCCACTGCTATTCACAATTTAGCAAAATGTTTGCCTTTTTGAATTTATTAAAGAAAAATACTTAGCTCATACACTAAGTTTGTATTGTGCTTTAAACTTGCGTATGTCTGTTCAGATCTGGTATCTGTTTTAGTGTTCAATTTCTGTGTCTACTGGATGACCAGCTGAGTGAGTTCTCATGCTCATAACTGATAGAAAAAAAAACCTTTTCCTGAAGTATTCTGCTTCACCTCTGTTTCCCGTTTCTGTTACTATTCTTACTAGCAAATTTCCTTACCACCAAGTAATTGAAAAAGGTTGGAGGAAAGGCAGGAATAGAGCTAAAATCAATCTTTTTCATTGGAAACAATTTTGTAGGAAAAATACTGCATGTCCTGACAAAAAACTTAGTAAGTTTCTCCTTCAAGTAGTGTTTACCCTAGTTGTTATTTTTAAAATTAACTTGTTACCATTTTTCATTGTGAGCGTAATATTAGGTGACTAAAATCTTAGCAGTTCAGTTGATCCATCTCATCAAATGTAAGTGAAATTTATCTCTTGAGCAATGGGGTGATAATACTCACAAACACTTCCAAATGGTATCAGTGTCTGTTTCTCCACCACACTGCAGTATCTTGTCCAAATTGCTCCTGGTCTCTTCAGTTTCCGAGCAGAAGCAGCCAGCAGTGCTATGTTTAGCGCTATGCTTCCCAAACTGGAAAATAAACATTCCATAGATACTGCACATGAGAAAAAACTATGCTGCTGGAATGTATGCTATTTTAGAAGAAAGATAAAACTGTGGTTTGGAATACCTTCTGTTCCTTGAGAAATTCATAGTACTGGTATATTTTTCTTTCCACTTGTGTTAGTGTGTTAACCCTTGTCTTCTGGTCAAGTTCCAAATGGAACAATTACTTTCTTCTCACTGAAATACCCCTGCTGCCTTTATTGAATGTAATATTCTTCATTTCCTATGCAAAGCTGTTGAGGGTGATGGTGTGAATGCTAAAGGTCACCAGGTTGTAATTGAAAGGTCCTACAGCAAAGTTCTGCTTGTGAACCCACGTCTAACTATTTGCATCCCTTCATTTTAAGCTTCTGTTTTGTAGAAACAGTATTGGAAGCATAAGTGTTACCACTAATCTCTTTAAGCAAAATATTTGGTGTCTTTTTTTGGAGGGGAGGTGTTTGTTTGGCGTTAGTCTTTTTTATAGCTAGGGGGTGGTGCATGTTTTACTCTGGGCTTACCCAGGTTCCTCCAGTTTTCCAGTGCAAGTGTAAAGTAACTTTCTATCTTAGTTGACACCAGAATGTTTGAACTCTTTCAAGGTGGCTTGTGGGGCATGTGTAATACATGGTCTCTGACACAGTGCAAGGAAACATTCATTGGTGTATGCACTTGTGTTTGGTAAAAGTAGGTTCTCAGTATGATGAGGTGGGTAGGCTAACTGCAGCTCACTCTCCTGTCTCAAATAAAGCTTCTTCCCAAACCAATGATGTCAGACACTCTGCTTCTCCATTAGGCTTCAGTAATGCCAGTTTTTTCCTGTTTAGGCATTCTGGCCCAACTGAACTCTTGACACAGTTGTCCTTATTTCCTACCACTTGTCTGTTGTGCCAAATACCCTTTTCCTGAGTTCCTGGAGCAGTGCTGAGTGTTGTCTGCTAGGGAGTGACTGAACGTTTCCTCTTACGGAATTCCCTGCTGGTCCATAAGGCTGGATGGAGGCCAAGGGTCTGGTGCCTTTCTGCAACCTTGGGACTGGTTTGTAAAGGTTTCTGGCTGTGCAGAAAAGTTCCTTAATTCTTTGCTCACCAGGTTGCAATTGCAAGGAAGTAGTTTACATTTTCTGTTTCTTTTAATGGTTTGAAGATGTTATGGAGTAGGTAGCCTTATCTTGATCACTCCTTACTGTTCTGTACTTTCTTCTCTAAATATTGGGTAGTTTAAGATCTCAAAACTTTTCCTAGGAGAGGATTTGAGCATTCTCCTTGCTTTTATTGAAATATTTATTTTTGTCTTGCAAGTTTATTATTTGAATTTCACTAAAACCCTGATGCATGAAGGTACAGAAGACAAAGGCCTCTAAAGAATATGTGGTGCTGCACTGCATTCAGATACAAGACTCAAACCAACTGTAATCTTAATCCTTTCATAAGATCCAACAGAATCTCATGCTCTATCCCACAGGACCAGCTCAAATATTGTATTTTCCATTGTTAAAAGTACAGATATAAAATTACAGAGGCAGGAACACTCTGTTCTGCAAGCTTCTTAGTACTGCAGGGAATTACCTTCATGAGGGCTCTGAGCTTTAGGGCACTGTAGTAATATGTGGGACACTGAACTGGTAAAACAGCTCTGGTCAGAGTTTCCAAAAGTGCTTAGTGCTGGTGGAAGCTGATTCTAGAGTGTGTCTGAGTTGAGTAGGTGCACAGCTGAATCCATACTAGATATTTGGAAAAATTTGACCTTACACTGAAAAGAACGGCTAGGCTTAAATGTATTTCTCTGCTATTCATATCCTTGAAGTCATGATAATAAAGCCAAAACTATGCTTGAGGGAAACAGAGTAAACCTGATTTGATTCAACAGGCTAGACTAGGAAGCAAACTCTTTGAGTTTGTTCACATGAGTAGGAAAATGAAGAGACTCTGGCTCCAGTGGGCTATGCGGTTTTTGGCCTGCTTACGTGCTTGAAATGTGTAGATCTATAGATCTTTAACTGTGTGAGTAAATACCACCATATTATGCAGGGCAAACAAGGCTGCCCGGTTGGAAGCCATTTAGCAAAGTAGCCATGTTGGTGGTGTAATAGTTTTTTTGGGGCTTAGACTTTGCTTTGCACAGTTGCCCACAGACAGTGGAAAGAATTCTTTGCAGAATCTGCTGTGTTTTGCAGTCTGTAAGGGATGCTCACCTGCTTATGCAGAGCAATACTAAACTCATCCTTTTAAAAAATAAAAATATTATCTCTGTGCTAATAATTTTCCTTAGTACTTCTAAGAAAAGGCAAGCGAAGAAAGAAAAGAAAATGTGTGATGAATACCTGTACTTGCAGAGATACTTGAGAACTTGAAGAAAAACTGATTTTCTGCTGTATCAGAGCTACTATTCAGCTTAAGGCCTCTGCATTCTGAACACCACTGGTGGGGTTAAAATGGTAGAGACTTGGATTCTGTATTTGCCAGTAGGCTGTTCTTAGGCTTTTTCTGAAAAAGGAGCTTTAAATAACTTCTCCCTGTTCTGGGAAGGCTGCTTTGATATCTTGTTCTGGCATGTGTGTTGAATGCGTTTTGCTTCTGCTCTTTGAAACTTGTTTCGTCAATCATGTCTAGAATACATAGCAGTGATAGACATTGAAAATTATGATTTCTTTTAAATCTTGCTCTTTCATATCTCCCTTCTCTTACTGTTTTCCGTGTCATGTCACACTTACACTTTTAAATTGATCTTTCTCACAGGTCTTTTGTCACATCTCACTTTATATAATATGTGGTCTTTGTGCATTCCTAGGATTGTTTTATTTATGCTCTACATAAACACATAAATTCAAGTTCCTACAGGGAGCATTTGATCAGAGCTTCTAAACCTGTGTAGGGTGTTACCTGTGGCTGTTTGCCTACATGTGGTCTTGAAAGAGCTGTTATTTGTGGGCCTTCGTAGGGAGAACCAAGGAGTCCTAAAAAGAACCCAAAACATGAAATAATGTGTTGAGGTGCCAAAATGAAGACGAGCTATGAACTCAGTAAAGCTGGGCTGAAGACATCTGTTTGAGAAGTCAAGTGCTTGTCATTTTTCTGCAAAAGAGCTTCTTGCTTGAAAGTGTGTGCTGAGCATTCAGAGGTTGCTGGCTGAACTGATCCTGATGAGTGGAGAGGCAGGATTTCAGAGTCTCTGTGGAGGTTGGAAGGTCTTAAGAACTTCTCTGCTGCTCAAGAATGGCTGCTGTGTTTGTCAAATCATTTGGTGTGGTTCACTCCTCTGAAATCTTTCACTTGGCTTTAGTCTTTCATCTGGTGAAAAATTAAGCTCAGAACTGTCTGTATGCAGAAGGTGAAAGGTCATTTTTGCATGTGGTATATTCAGTGTCCAAGTCAGTGCCAAGTTTCTCCAAAACTTTCTACCTCTACATTCCTTGTCCTCCAAGTGAGGTGCTTCCATATGCCTTGGTACTGGGTAGTACAGATCATCCAAATGTAGTCTTCATGGTGTGATGGGTCTCTTGGAACAGAGGGTCAGTGATTTTGTCAGGAGATGGAATGACTCTGTACACTGCCATAGTGGTATGAGTGTGTCTAGGACCAGGTGATGATGTTGAGATCTCTGCCCACGGGTGTGTGTGTGTGCATCTCTTGGCTCTGTTGAGGGTTGTTTGAGGGACCTTTGTGTGTTATTCTCCAATCCTCCAACAAGTGTCCTTAAAACTGTCAAAACTAGCAACTAGTTCATAATACCATCAGAGTTAATATAGCCATATTTTGAGACCTGATTTGGCCCTAATTCTTATAAATAGAAAGTAGCTGTACTGTGGGATTTTCTGCTGCTCAGACTGAGTCTTTGTAAACTTTTGAGTACTGGTTGGTATAGTGGGAGCAAGAACTGTGACTGAGTTAAACTTGGAATTGGGGATGACCTCCAGAACAGCACCAAACTGCAGGATTGTTTTGCTACTTTGCAAGATGTTTTTTGCAGCTGCTTTAGTCTTGGTTAAGAAGTTCCAACTTCATCTTGGAAGGATAAAATTAAGCAACACTTATAAGCCCTTCAACCTGTCAGGCACGGTTGCTTTTAACCCCTGGTGCTTGTGATTGTCCCTCCCCTGGTGCTGGGTGGTTGACTTAGCTTTATTTTTTCAGTACAGCTGGTTTTAGGAATCTAAGGAAGAAATGTGTGCAAGCTTTCTTCTTCATTGTTTCTCATGTCTGTTTCTTTTGATAACCAACACGTGTGGGCTGGAAATCTAAGCTGTTCGGGGATGTTTTGTTAGGGTAGACTTTTAAAGGCAACATAGAGCTGTGTTGTATTCTGCCCAAGTGTAAAAATCTAATGAATATTTTTACATTAATTGCTGAGCTCAGGCGTTCTTAGCACATTCATGGGATTTGCTGGTTTTGTCTGACTAGTTGAATGGATGTATTAACTAGTGGGGTTTTAAGAAAAAATGTCTGAGGAGCCCACTTCATGCTTGCTTACAACAGTAGTTACTCTGGGAGACTGTTCTGCTGTACCTGGTCATGTAAAACCCTGTACAACTGTTCTGGCCATGTCTGCTTCTAACAATGGACCTGGGGTGACACAGAACCACAGAAGCAACCACAGTGGGGTCATCTGGTCTGACTTCCCTGCTCAAGCAGGGCCATCCTAAAGCACATGGCACAGGATTGCATCTAGATGGTTCTTGAATATCTATCTCAGTAAGGGAGACTCCACAGCTTCTCTGGGCATCCTGTTTCAATGCTCTGTCTCTCACACAGTGATGATACCTGTGGTACCTGCTATCCTGGGTGCACCACAGATATAGTGACTTGCTGTCCTTTTATTGTGTGGTACTGCCACTTGTACTTTTTGCGTTTTGTTAAGTCAAAAATGTGGTGAAGTAATCTCAAACTACTGAATAGCTACTCTGAAAACTGCACACTGTCTTTGTGAAGGGTTCAGTACCTTGCTGTATGGCAATGCTTCTCTGAGAGATCTTCATCACCACAAGGGGACTTTTATTCACATTTGGAACTTAAGAGTTTTAAAATATCAAGTGCCTTCACATAAAGAGAGTAAATATGGCTATTTTAAAAACAAATGACCACACATGGTTCTCTGGTTTAAAAGCTGGTATGTCTATACAAGTATATGCAAGGTTCTTGCAGGTTGTGTGAACAGAAATCTGCAGGTATCTTTTGTTCCTGTGATCTTTTTTTCCTTTTTGCTTTTCTTTTTAAAGTGGTGTAGTTAACCTGAAGATCAATATGGACAGAACACAGGCAATCCAGTAGGGCTGGCATACCTCGCAGGGCATGTCCTAGTGGAGGCTGTTGGACCCAGCAGCTGCTGTGTAGTGCACTGCTGTGAGTGTGCTGTGCTTGTGGAGCTCCTGGGCTGTGAGAAAATATGCTTGCAGAAGCTAAATCCCATCTCTGCCTCTCTGCACAGTTTCTAATGTGTAACGAGTTGTTTTGAGGAAGTATATGAATCTTCCATGTTGTGGATTCTGATCAGCCATCAGAGTACACCCTGCAGAGAAGAGGCTGTTTAATTCAGTTCATGTCTGTGACTGGGGAGGAATTGACCTTCAGGTACTGCGTGTGCTGCTTGGGCATCTGTGCCCACTGTCACCTAATGGCTCTTTACCTCAGCTTTTAAAGCAGTTAACATGATGTCCTGATGCGACTGGAGAGTGTGGACTATCTCTGTCTGAGGTGATAATCTAAACTAAAATTAAGGGTGAAGATGGAGGTTGATTTTGTAAATCACAGGCATTAGTTGGGGGCCCTTTAAGCATATCACAGTTGTTGTAGCCCTTCCCAAAGCAAGCTCTGCACCCGATTCTATTTGAAAATAGAAAAGTAAAGAACTGCTTAAACATTACTTGATTTTTAAAAAATAAATCTGATCTAATTGCTGCTGGTATTATTAAGTGATTTTTTTGCTTCCCAAAAAACCTTATGTTTTATATGATGCAGGCAAAAAGTGCTCTGAACCTATTCTATGTTACGGTTAGTGGGGTCCCTGCCTGTCCCAGCTGTGAAGACCTTTGGATCAAAGGAGAGCTGGCACTTAACTATTCTTTCTTCCTCAACTACTACTTTCAAATTGTTGGTTTAGAACAAATATGTTTACCTCAAATTGCAAGTAATAAAAGTATTCACATTAAACTCCAAAGAACTGCATGCAAAAGAAATTGAGTCTGATTTAAATGTCAGGAGTAAAGAAATGGTGAGTTAAAGCTTCAACTCTGCCCACAATGCAAAGTTTTGGAGATCCTTTCACTACTGAAGAATTGTGATTCAAGAACGCAGTCCTAGTGTTAGTTTTTCTGGTTGTAGTTTCTTCTTTTATGTCCAAGTAACAATTGGTGGGAGTAGGGAGAGGATAATATAGAAATGTCTAAGTCCAGAAAACAGATGGCAACAGCTTCTTTAGGGCTTTTGTGCTTTATTAAATGAATAAGCATTTAGGGACCTTTAAAGCATGTGTTCTGGACCCAGTACCATATCCTTAGTCCTTAGAGCTTAATATTTATGTTTTGTTACAGTTGGGATCTATTACAGGATATAAAAAGCTCCACTGATTTAAAGCTCTGTTTTAATGGTATTTGTGCCTCTTATCGAAGGTTGGCTCTTGATGTGCAGCTCATGGCTGTGCTGAGAGGGGAAGAAGTGTTCCAGGAGTTCTGGCTTTTTTTGCAGGCATCTCTTGGGGTAAAGCCAGTGCTTGGTCTCTGCAGCTCTTTGCTTAGAGATGGGTCGTGTGAAGGACCCCAAGTGATACAAGGGGTCAGACTTGTTGCTCTTTCAGAGACTGGCAGCTTGGAAGAGGCATATTTTCAAGTCTGTAAAGCATAGCAACAATTTCTGTACTTTGGCACTCTAGGATCAAGATGTAGTTTGTGAAAACAGGAAAGAATTGAGCATTTTGTCTCTTCCCAGGTATGCCATGGTATAATGGGGGCAGGTCTGACATTTCAATGTTCTCCACAGCAGTGCAATTTTTTCTGGGCCTTCCTAACTTAGAGGGAGTTGCAGAGAGCCTGGAGATCTTTGCCAAAGAAATACGAATTGCTAGGAGAGTGGACAGTGGACAGCAAGGGGGGAAGGGATTCCCTCAGCCTGCCTGGGAGACTTTACTCAGTGTTGTTGTTGTTCCAAATCCATGTCATTAATGTGTCACACATGATTCCTCTGTATAATTTTGCCCGTGTTTTTGTGTTCAAAGGGCAGAAGTGTTTTTATTGTGGGATTCTGGCATGGGTTCTCAACCTGTGCTGATATTTTAATGTGTGCAGCCATTTTGTGCAAACACAGCTATGTAATAGGATGACAGCATCCGGATGTTACAAAACTGCATCTTTCACAATAATAATATCCTTTTTTAATCTGATTTTCCTCTTCTAAAATCACTGTTTGCATTTCCTTTTTCCTCATATACCTCCCACCTTCTTCACATTGGGGCTTTAGTTAATTTTTGGATTTTAGTCTTGAAAACCAGGCTGACAGGCTGCTCTGTGATGCTGTTGCCAGTTGGTTATGTCTAGGGGAAAATTAATTGTTTTTTCTTGTATTGGATATGTGCAGTGAAAGCCAATATTTTACAAGATGGTAAAAAGCAGGAACAGTGGTGGCAGCAGCAATTTAGCTGAAGGTGCAGCAAACAAGCCCAGCTCATGCTCAGTATTCACACTCCAAGTCCAGAATGGGAGGGTTGGAAGGAATTTTGGTTTTGGCCTGAGAACAAGAAAAGGATTAAAACCGCTAAACTTAGAATAATTTTTTTTTTTTTTTTCTGAGAAGAAGGAACTGAGTGGAGAATGGAGTATAGTGTGGTGTTTTATGTGGTGATGACGGAAAAGCATAAAAAGATTTTCTTCTATTGTCAATTCTAATTGGAGGCTAGTAATTAGCAAGAAGAAAGAAGCCTAGGAAAGGAAAGACAAATGGGGAATTTTGAGTGGGAAGCTGCTGAACAAAAGAGGATTTTTATTCATCTGTATTCTAGTGGTTTTAAAGAAACCTACAAACTGCATACAAACTATTGATAATTCTTTTCTCAACTCTTTTAAGCGTAAGGAGGGGGAAAATAAGAAGAGATATGAGTGCTAAGTAATTCTTTTTAGTAAAGATGGTCTGTAGGATGGTTTGTTAGGAATTCCTATACTGTGAGCTTTTGTCTTGCTGTTCATGCAGTAGGGACAGTGATGTGAATAAATATTTTACCTGGGGCTCTTTAGCAATGAAACCAGAGCTCTGGGACCACATCTTCTGGTGAAGATATCTCATTCCTGGTTATGAGAAGATCCTGTTGGAATGTTAAACATGAAGTGCCAACAGCAAAAAGGCTGTTATATGCATTATATAGTGTAATGTGTTATAGGAACATGAATCATATGGATTTCACTCTTTAGGTCAATGGAATTGTCATGTCTCTTCCAATTTAACACAAACATGCAAAGGTGGAGTCTGCAAGTGTCTTAGTCACACCTCAATTAGAAAAAACATCTCAGTGATGTTATGGAAGTCAAGTTGTAATGCTGAAGTTGCAGAAGCTCAGGTACAGAGGCAGAAATGCTGTCTCTGGCTAAAGATAGCTGAGAATCTATTTCAGCTTCTTGCCTTTCCCATTCTAAGGACTTTACAAGGAGCAGTAAAAGTAACTGGATGCCTCTGTGTCTGTGGTGCTTGTCTCAGAAGTCTGTATACCTGATTTGTGCTACCAGTTTGCTGTGGCGACTTGAGACACCTGGCCTTCCTCAGCTCAGTGTAGAATCAGGGGGTGTGATGATGCCTGTTCCTGCAGGCCGTGCACAGTGAGAGGCTGTATGAATATCTTGTTTGTTCCAGAATAGCTTCAAGAAATAGAGCACATATCTGCAGATATGTGGGTGGGAATCTGTTTCACAATAATGGTGAAAGGACATCTGTAAATGAAGAGTGGCTTTGTTTTTAAATATAAAGGGATTAGCAACCTTCTTTACAAAATTAGTGAGAGGGTTTTGAAAGGCTGGTGATGGCAACAGATAGGATAAAGAAATGCAGCAATATCTTGAAGTACAAGAGCAAGCCGTTGTTTGGCTCTGAAATTAGTAAGATATCTAGCTGGCTTAGGTGCTGAAAGTAGTTGAGCTGCAGCTGCCACCAGCTTCTTCAACAGGATGAACTGCATAGTGTGAAGTCTAGGCTTCTTCAGCCAGGCTGTGAGTATGTGCTTGCCAGCATCCACTGCAAAGAAATTGGCTGTCTTGTATGTATGTTAACAGTAAGAGTCCCGGTGTTAATTCTGCATCCATCCTTATATTTTATTAACACCAGCACTGGAAGGTACATCTCGAGTAGACTTGAAACTAATAGAGCTGTGACAGATGAACTGCTGGTATGAGTAAATGAAAAAGCATTCTCCTTCTAAAAAATTCAAATTACAATATTTTGCAGGTTGAGAAGTATACTGCATGTGGCAAATACTTCAGGCAAGCCATTTGGAAGCATTTCCTCGTAAAACTTGGGAAAAAAAACCCCAACTTTATTGGCCTAAATATTGCATGGACTAGACATTTGCTGAAGGACTTAAAGCAAAAATAGTAGATGTGGCAGTAATTTGAGCTACAGGGAAGAGAACTGTGCTTGCAGGATAAATACCAAGGTCAGAGTAAGTGTCTTACTAATGATTTAAAGGAGGAGGTGAAACAGCTCATCAGTTAAATTCAGAATTTGATACTAAATGGGAGGTTTTTGCAAGCTCAGGTAGAATGAAAAGAAGTACTAAATATGGAGTGGTTGAATCTTAGAAGACAGTATAAAAACAAGCTTTAAAAAAAGTGTGTTTTAGTGAAGAGAGAGAGCTGGCATCTTTTATATAGGAGGAGTTGTTCAGCATGTTTTACCTGGCTGTGTGTCTGCCTTGGCTGTACTGGTTCAGAGACGTGCTTTGGCAGCTGTAATTAGTGTTGAATTTTTATTCATGTTGAAGACTATGGCTGAGAATTAAAATTGGATCATAAATACTGCAACAAATCCAAGGCTATTGTTAGTAAGACCGTGCTACTCCAAACAGCAGTCTGATTCTGCAGAGACGCTGAGGGGCCATATCCCTTAGGACTTAAAACAAATGAGGACATTTAACACTCAGAAACCGAATTCATTTTTAAGTTTCTTTCAGAAAGAGGTAGTTATCACATTTTATGCCCTGAGCTAAGCTGCAGTTCAGCCTATTGTTACTTGGTGTTTATGCAAACTACTGTTTCAAAATATTTTTTAGTGAGTGGCTTATGTCTCAAGTTTTTTTTTTCTCTCCCATTCTCTTTACAGGACACTCACTGGAGAAGAGGGGAGACCCCAGTTGTTCTCCCCTCCCCAGTCTGTGTGGGTGTGTGCACAGTGCCTGTGGGGTATTTCAGAGAAGCCAGCAAATGATCTCCAGTGTATTTTTACATTATAACACCCTTTAGTTGTGTAGGCAAGAAGTGGTGACTTCGCTTTCTGTGCTCTGCTGTGTGGAGTCAAGAGCACTGATACACTTTCATTGGGTCCCAATTCAGAACTTCATTAGCTTTCAGGGAACAGAACACTTCTGGATCTGCTGGTGCTATACTTGTCAGTCTTGCCAAAAACATTTTACTAGTTGCTGTTTCAACTGATGCTTGATGTTATTACAACTAGGGGAATGCATTGTTTTATAAATGACATTAATAAAACATGTAATACTGAGGAAATCCAATGTTAGCAATTTTAAAATTGATAATGCACATTGTAAAGGTAAGTTTAAACACTCTAATAGAAAACATTTGATGGTTTTCTCCAAAATGTCCACTGTTATATTATGCCTGATTTAGTGTAGGTAATCAAGACAGACAAACCTGACACAAAGTACTTAATGTTTACTTTTAATCTTTTGAAAAATGACTCTCTATAGATTTTTTCAAAGCCTTCCACTTTTTCTGTCAAATAATTCAAGTATTTTGAGGATTTATTACTATTAAACCTTTCAGATTTCTGGGTTGAGTTAAGTCCTATGCCATCAAGTGTGCCTTACCATTAACTCAGAATATCTCTTCATGTCTTGCATTTGACAAACTATGCAATAATTTCAGAAGTGCTGTAATACTGAGTTGTGCCAGTACTGAAAAAAGGAATAAACTTTCGACTAACAAAGGGTGGAACTTTGGTGGGCTCCAGCAGGAAATTTTGCATCAGGCAGTTCATAAACTTCTGCCAAGAAGCCAGTCATACGAAAGACAGCTGGTCAATGTGATGGGATTTGTGCTGCTTGCAGTTGTTACAGGGTGACTCTGAATGTAACTGTGAGCCCCAGTTACTGCATGCTTAGTCACTAATAATTTCTGTGTGTTTTATCACAGAGGGGTGGTTGTACTGAAAAAGAGAATCTGGTGAATGAAGTCCCTACAGAGATACTTATGGGAAGTATAGAGAGCAGAAAGGGAATAAGGTTGGGAAAAGTGGTATTTGGGGAGCTTGAGAGATTAGTAATGAACTGCTTAAGTGTAAAGGATGGGCCACTTGGTCTGTAAGATTAACAGTCAAGCCAGGAAGAATATTGAAAATCAAGACTTAATTGAGGTCAGAGTTTGATGGTGAATGCTGCTCTCTTGGAAGCAGCATTTTATTGTGTTGTGTGAGAAAGGAGCATTTGCGGAAGTAAAAAAAATTGCAGTAGCTGTTGGAAGATTATTAGAATGGAAGCAGAGATTGCAATTTTGTTTTCAGACTTGCAGGTATGAAGTATGGCTCCATCTTGAGAATCCAGAATCGATTTGTACTGAAGAATCCCAGGTTACAGTTTAGTAACCTCTTCATGATGAACAAACAAGTTGTTATTCAAAAGGCTTCCACAGTTCTGCACATAGCTTATACACTCATAGAGTGGGCAGGGGTTTAAAAAGGAGATTGTTCCAATCTCATACAGTGGTGTGAAGTATTTCTTGTGCCTGTGATCTGTTGGGGAGATTCAGTTTCTATAGGCTGGGGTCTGTCATAGTTGTACTGGAACTTCCTGTGATGGAAGCAACAGGGGAGACATAAAGTGTGAATTGTACAGCAGACAGCTTCTCTCTGGTCAGATATGGAGAACAGTCAACACCACTTTCTTGACTTGTAGAATAAGACTGTGCCCAATATAAGCGCTTCTATTATGTTGGAAGTGCAAAAAAAGCGAGGTTTAAACATGAATTTATTGTCCAAATCTTGATAATTTTCTTTATGCACAATATTGAGGTGGTGAGTAGTTACTGAATCTGGTAACTGAGTTGGAAAGCTTATTGGAGAAAATACAGTTTGAAATAGTGGATCTACCACAACTTTAAACAAGTCTTTCCAGTAGCTTCCTGTTTTTACTGTTCTTAGACAGAAAAAAATCTTATCCAGCTTTACCAACCAATGACTCTTCTGTGACATTTGTCTGGCAAGATAAAAAAGCAGTGACCTTATACAATAGCAAAGAGAATTTGTCCTGTTATATAAAGACTGTAACTGAATGAACCTTGATGCATTTAACTGAGCTCCTTAAGTATCTTACTGTAAGGAAAGTTCTCTACAGATTTTCCTCTGCTGTGTCTTGTGCATTTTTCACTGCGTCATTAATTCCTTTTAGCACAATAATACATGCCTTTTGAAGGCTCAGTGCAGAGTAAGACTTTGTCTGCAGTTAATGGATTATCAGTTTTATGATTATATTCAGATCTGTTGGCTGGGTTTTGCTGGCTAGTAAAATCACAAGTTGTAAATTGGGGTTTGTTTGTTTTGGTGATGACTGGAGTTTAGGTGCATCAATACTCAGACAATTCTGAGTATCAATAGCTTCAGAACTTATCACAGGTAGGGAAAACACTTTTTTTTTTATAGTAACCTTTCTCTTAGACTTAGACACTCTGAATTAACTTACATATTTATTTAACCCAGGCCTATCCGTGATTAAACTGATTATCTTCTGATGGGCATCTGGCAGCAGTCCAATGGTGAATGCCTTTTTAAACTTGATTTCACTAACCATTTCTCTCTAACAAATGGTATCATTATCTGGAATTCAGAATGTTGAACGCTTCTGAACAGATTGTATACTGCTACTGTGCTCAAACACGCATTTTTTTCTTTTAAACAGTTTATTTTATGCATTCTGCTTTTTCAGGTATTTTTCAGAGTCTTTGTGGTACTTGTACAATATGAAAGAAAAGTAGCATAATGGAATTTTTAAATCAAGTTTGTGGGATTTTCTGACTTCCCTCTCCTTCACCACAAGGAGCGATAGTTTAAGTGGCATGGAAGCTATCCCTGTGTTCTTAAACTGAAAAACTATGAAAGTTCAACTGAAAATCAAAAGTGTGGTCATGATTGTATTTCTTGTGGCCCGTCTCCCAATTTATATGTAACATTTTAACCCTGATAGGATTAAATTATGCTAGTCCTCTTTGTGGTAGTTGAAGAGAAATAATTAGGTATTCCTTTAAAAGTTAAAAAGCTTCCATTTCTTTATTTTGGTTGTACTGCTAGTTGAGTTGTGTGCATAATTGTCAGATGGCATGTTAAAGAAGCCTTTTGTTCTGAAATGTACTGGAGAATTTTCTGTACAGCACTAGGGGTAGAAGACTTGAATGACCCTGTAATCTAGTTTTAGTCTAACATTTGGGAATGACTGCGATTATGGAAGATAACATTGAAGACAATTTTAGGTATTCCAATATTTGTCTTATTAGCAGGTTCTGGAGGAATTAATTTACATGAGTTATTCTCTGGAGTTCCAGGCATAAATACTCTCTGGAAGTCAGCTGCAATACCTCCCTGATTCCCTGAGGATGGCAGCCTCATCATGTACACTGAATTATCAGGCATAGAATTTACTGAAAGTGGTTTTACAGGTGAGATTTAGCCTCTTCCTTTCTACTGCCACATCTTTGCTTTTGTTTGTTTGTTTTCTTAGGATCTCTTGAGCTCTACCAATAATATTTTTTTCCCTAAGTGCCGTGTCTTTCAGAATAATTGTGTTAAATATCTTCTTCATAGGAGAAACAAATGCAAATCTGCCTTGGCATTAACCCTGATGAATAATGACTTAAAAGATTAGGTTTCTTATCTGTCTTCTTGTTTAAAGCTAGGAATCTAGTTCGATTTCCCAAACATATTTCAACAGGAGCAACTATTCAGTTTTAGAAGTTGTATAAAGTTCTGATAGGTTTGATACCAGAATGCTGTGATTTAACAAAGTGGTTTGAAAGGCTGTGAAGGAAGTGTGTTGCTTCATTAAGTTTTGTCTTTGCTACAAATTTTAAAATAAGGTAGAGATGGGGCAGTTTTTTATGAACTCAAGAGAGTCTGCACTCCAGTGTGAATGCAGCCACTGATACATAACGTCAGACATGGATTTGCAGAAACAATCAACAGCTGCCAGGGTCTAGAGGATCCTGGACCCTTGATCAAGGTGATTCCCTTAAGGTAACTGACACCACATAAATATGAGGAGTAAGTGAACATTTGTTTTTATTTCTGCTCCATGACTACAAATCAGAGTGAAATGCCTGCTCAGGAAAGGGCTGTGATGTCCCCTTTGGGAATGTTTCAAATTTTGTTGATCTTTGCAATAATAAAACTCTTAGAAACAGCCAAGGCTCTGTCCCTCACTTGATTTCACTTGATGACATGGGGGTAGTGCTCAATTTGTGTGGTAATGCATTGGGAAAGGGCTACGTGAGTGCTGGTCTAGCAGGGGACTTGGGCTATTATAGAGCAGTAAAAGCCCTTCCTGTTCTGAGCCATGTCAAAAGAAGGAGGAAGGAACTAGCAGATTGCCAGGCAGGCACCAGCGTGCCTTTGCCCTTTCCAGCTCTCCCCAGTGTTTTTCAGTGTTTTCCCCTTCATTCTCCTTTCTCTACCAGGTGTTAAATTGTGTCATCTGGGGTTGTAAGTTTGGCTGTAGATGTGGTTTAAAGACTCACTAATAAAATTCTCTTTGCAGCTTGATTCTGTGAGTTGTTAAACATCTCCTATTAGATGCTGAGTGCTTGATGCAATGTGGGATTAGAATTTTAAATCAAGTTTGCACAGTGATGCCGTTATTTATAACAGCTAATGGTGAAAGGATGTGTAGAATGTCTGAAATGGCAAAGTGGCGCTTATCTGCAGGCTTGAACCTGTTTCTCTGTTTAAGATTGGGCACAACAGCAGTCTTTCTAATGGTCTTTTGACTGGTTTAACCATCTTGAACAATCTTAGAAACTTTTTTTAATGCTCATCCATTTGAAAGCTGATAGTGTAATAAATTTCAAAAGTAGAAACTCCAAGGAAGTCTTTGAGAATACTTGCTGTTTACATGGTATTTATTTGCAAAATTACTTGCATTGTGTGTTTTCTGGACTTCACTATACTACTGTTCCTTTAGGGCTGGGAATTAAAATAAATGGATCTAGGGGGCTTTTGTTGTGTGAATGGACCTTCAGGACTTCATGCTTTACTCTTCTAATGAATGATGATAAATTCATCATATTCTATTGTAGTAGTGGCTGAGTTCCTGAAATTATTTGTGTACAAGTGCTTTGAGAGCTGTTTAAGATGATTTTGCTTTCTGGGTTCTAATAATGGAATGATTTTTTGTTGGTGCCGTTTTATTCATAGCAAATCAATAATTAATAAGGTAGAATATGACATAAAATTTCTGCCTTTCTGCTATTAGTTACCTTTTACTGAAATTGGCTACTGTATTGAGTTACAGGGGCATTACAGAAGATTTTGCTACAACTTACTCAGTTTTGTCTAAGCACAAAAAGATTGTGCTTTTACCTGTTCCTTCAGGAGGAAGATGAAAATATCTTTGCTTACAGTATAATGAAAAAGCATATAGCTCTTCTCATACCCACAAGGACAAAGACTCATGAAGTCTGCATGGATATTTTGGGAAGGAAGGCACTGAACCCCCTTTACATGCAGTATGGGCAGGTATGCATTGCAGGATGAAATGCAGAGCACTTGCCTTAAATTTATTGCAGCAGTGAGAAGGAATAGCAGGGGGGTGGTTTTCTTTCACCTGGAAGTTGCAGTGCACAGTGTAAAGCAGTGAAAGCACAAGCTACAATTCCAGTCTCCCTTTCTTCCACTGCCCTCCATCACTCAAAACTTCATCCCCCAAGAGGCTTCCCCTCCAAGCATTGCTGTCTGAGTTAGTAAAACAAAACAGTGTCTGTACTCCGGAGATGACCAAGATGGAATTGAATTATTACTAGAGAGTAAACAATGCTCTCTTATCTGGAGGGAAATAGCCCTCAGCAGAAATGTTTTATTTCCTAATTTGACTAATTTACACAAATCAATTTAATGCATCTTTTGCCCTTGCTTTGACACTTGCATTCTGAGACACAGAAGATCCCACCAGCAAGGGGAGAGGAGGCAGCTGGACAAGGGGAGAGATGCTCAGTGCCAGCTTCAAGTACTGAGAAATGTGAGAACTGACATCTGTCTGAGACACTTCTTCCCAGAGTGTGGCACGCAGAGCAGCCCTCTGTGGGATTCAGCAGGGGAATGTGTTGTGGTGCCGGAACAGCTGGCTACAAGTACGGCTTGAAAACACAAGCAAAAGAAAGGCTGTGCTAAGCTGGCTACTGTTTTCTTCCTAACACTTTTCTAATCAACTCTGTGGATAAAACCAAGTTCTTTGGTTTTTCCATTGGTTCTTCCAGTATTTATTTAATTTATATAGGTTTTGCTCTTGGTATATTACAGGTATCTGGCCCAACCCCCGCCATTACTTCCCCTTCCAGCTGAAATATATACTGGCTTTGGTAATAAGTTTTTGTGTGAGGTTTGTTTGTTTGTTTTTCTGTTTTAAAAAAGTGCATGCTTCTGTTTAGCTTCATGTTGTCATAGATTGAGTTAGTCAGCCATGATCAAGACAGGTCTGTAACTGGTTAAAAGATAATATGCCTCTGAGCTAGGAAGGCATTAGAGGTTAGTCTAAATATTTTGGTCATATGAATTTTCTCATTGGAGGTGGAAGGAAGCTTAGCAGGGGCGCCATGGACCCAGCCCTGGTCATAGTTTTATAGCATAGAACCAGAAATGGCTCTTCTAGAATAAGTTTACCACCACTTTCCAGTTTAATTAAATTCTTCATATCACGTGTAACAGATAGGATCTGGGGGGATGGTGTGTATGCAGGCAGTGGAGGGGCCCCAACCAAATTTTCATCACTTCTTGTTCCAGTCCAACTTGGGTGGTTGTTAACATAGATGTGGCTTCACCAGATGATTGTGCAGTGCTCTTTGTTGTTTTGGGATAGTGTAGGATTGGACTGAGTGGCCATGCAACATGCTTCTTTAAAGACTCTTTCATGAAAGGCCCTGGACCTGCAGGTGGATGCAATCTGATGGCTCTTCCAAGTTGTACTGAAGGGTTAAATGCTGCTGGTAAGGGCTTATGCCACTGGGAACAAATGCTGCAAATCAGGAGATAATTTCAGACCACTGGGGAACTGTTCATATAACTAGTGCTTCCAAGCCTTACACAAAGGTGGACATCAAAATTTGTGGAGCAGCCAAGTCAATAAAAGAAATTAGAATAATTGCAGTGAAGCAGGGGGGAAAAATGTATTTAGTGTGCCACAGTCCAAAAACATTGGGCCTGATGAAACATCAGCCTTTGAACCAGGAAGTGTTTCAGTGGAGTGGGCTTTTGATTCCCAATTATATTTGTGTCAAAAGGAAAGCTGGACGTACTGCTGGAAGATTACTTGCTTCAGGACACTCGCATCGCTTTGAAATTTGCCTAACTATAAAAATATCAGAGATTTAATTTTTTGTTTTCAACAAAACTCCTTTAGTCCAAAGAACAGAGGGCTTGGTTGAAGTATTTAGAGATCCAAATACATTCATATATGTGAAAAATACCTGCATGAGAACTGTAGAACAAAGGGAAGGTCTTTTCTGAGTTGTAAGTAATTCTTATAAAAATGTAGGGAGGATACTTCAGTGGTGGAAGCAGGGATTGTGGGACTTTTAGTTTTAATTGGTTGTTTTTTGAATGTTGCTGTTTTGTTGTGTATGTTTTTTTGTTTGGGGTTTTTTTGGTTTGCAGTTTGGTTTTGGTTGGGTTATTTTGTGTTTTATTTTGGTTTTCTTAGTTTACTGGTTTGGTTTTGGTTTGTGGGTTTTTTGGGGAGTTTTTTTGTTAATTGTTGGGTTTTTTTGTTTGTTGTTTTTTGGGGAGTTTTTGTTTTGGATTTTGGTGGGGTTTTTTTGGTTTGGTGTTTTTTTTTTTTTTTAGGTGTTTTTTTTTTTTTTTCCCTTAAGAAAGAACCATGAATTTAATCTTGCAAGGAACAAGCATTGCTTTTACCAGAACTTGTTGCTTTCTAGTATGGAAAGTGTAGATGCAAAGAATGGAACCAAGGTATTTAAGGAATTGGAAACTTGCCCTTTTTAGATGTCCAGTACCTGTAATAATTTTGTTCTAAACGAACTTACATGAGCCCAGGGAGATTTAATGACGATGAAAGTGGCTTGTGTCCGGCTGTGAGCTGCAGTGAACAGAAAACACTTCAGACAGCTGCAAGGAGGGCTGTGAACACATTGGGGTAATTTGCCTCAAGACCAGTGTTCTACACAGAGTAAATAACAGAAGGAGGACTTGTCTGAGAAGAGTTAACTGCTGTTGTGTATCAGACTGGAGACCATGCTAGAATATGGAAGTCTAGTTTTGTTTTACTGTGTTGCGTCACTAGCTATTGCTCAAACCTCTGACTACTTTGGGCCTTTTCAGTTTTTTGTTTCTGTAACTTTATATTAACAGGCAGTGAGCAAATTCTTCTTAAATTAATGAGGGGTAGTCATAATTGACAAAACCCATCTCTCTCTGTGTATGTGTGGGGTGATATGGCAAATACATTGGGCTACAATAATTCAGTTGTTAAATATATTAGGAGACTTGTGATTGAGGAAAGTCTTTACAAGTACAATGCACTTAAGTCAGAGGAAATTACTTATGCTGGAATAAATTGACACTAGCATTGTTTCATAGACAGAACCGGCAGAGGTGAAAGGTTGACAATAGGCACCACATTCTTTTAAAAAACTCCTAAGGAATGGGATGGAAAGCAAACAACCATATGAACTCAGTGATGAAAACAAGCGTTAAAAAATTTCAATGCCAAGCTATTTGTGTTTCATTTTTTCTTCTTTTTCGCATACCAATGCGCCTAAATCAAAGAAAAAGACCAGATGCAACAAATAGAGCACTTCTTGCATGGAAAAGATATGTGTTTAGGTTTGGGGTTTTTTTTGCCATTTCACTGAAAACTATCTTTGTGCTCACTGTGATCCAAAAGTCTCAAACTGTCCTTGCCACCAAGATCTCATTTTGCTCCTCTGGAAAAAAAAACCCAAACCCCTCACAACTGTTTGCTACTGCTCCATTAGTCTGTTATTTAGCTTTTACTGAGGGAACACCAAAAAACCAAAACCCCATCCTTTTCTAAAAGCTAAGACATTCTTGACATTTCAACTCTTCAAAAGTGTGATTTATGTTATCCTAAATCAGTCTCCTTGATACTAATCAATACTTTCTCTCAGTTTTAAAACAGGAAATAGCTTCAGTCTGTGTTTAAATCCTGCAACGTCTCATGTCATGACCTTTTAGTAGTTTGTTCCTTTTCTCTCCCTATCCCAGTTTTCCCTTCTTTTCCTTCTCACAAAGGCCTCTCAGCTTGTCCTTGGGTTTTTACTGAGTAGTGGAAGCTGCAGGTATTTCAGTTCCTGCTTTTGGATACATGTATCTTAGAGGCTTCCAGCGCCTACTTTCTCACCTTCTTTGGCCTTTCCCTTTGTCTTTCTTTTCATATCATGCTGTACTCTTCTGAACTACTCATTTTCTCACATGCCCTTCAGCCCTGGGGTACAGGTTTCTGGCAGTCTGAAAGCTCCATCTGTAGGGATAATGAACTCCTTGACACCAGCTGCATAAATCTCTGTTGTAGGCAGTAGTGTCAAGTCAGTGGGAGCATATGGGAGATTTGTTCTGTGTCCAGACAGGCGGGAGGGGCATCCAGTAGTGCTGTGCATTAGGAAGTGGAAAGCCTGTATTTCCTTGTGGCATTCTGTTCAGTAATACAGTGGTGTTAAATCCCTTGCTGAAGGGACACAGTATCTCTCCATTGGTTTTCATTTGTTTCATTTGGAGTCCTGACAAACTAAAGTATTGGAGAACTGTTAGTCTTCGCTGAGTAGACATATATTGAGAAAACCCTGTACATAACTTTAACAGACCTTGGCATAATTAACAGGATCTTCTAGGAGGGGCCCAAGGGCTAAACTGGCCAGGATATCAGGCTTAGCTTTTCAGACATTGAGAATGGAGGCTCCTGGCAGGGCAGCTTTCTGACAGGATGCTGGTGCAGTGAGGAATGCTGGTGTTAATTTATTCATTCATGTACCAGCATAAAAGGATGGCACTGCTGCACTTCTATATTTTTTTTTCTTTTTGGTACGGAATTTACCGTCTTTATGATCAGAAAGTGTAAAAAAAAAAAAAAAAAGTGCAAAGGAAATGTGTGCTAGCTTACTGTCTGCTTTATTCCTTTTTCTCTCCCTACAAGATATGTTGTGGGGATTTTTTTTAAGAGAGCTGAGTCTCATGAGTGCTGTCCTCAAGTTCAGTTTCCTGGTTAAAAATCTGCATACGGTAATATAATATTCTTCTCCAGGAAAGATTTTTTTATGGCATATGTAAATGAAATAAGACCAGCCCCTGGTGGTATTGACAGGATGCTGAGAAGGAAGCAGAGTGTGTATTAACGTGCTTGCAGCTTAGGTCATTCTCACCGAACCCTGCAGCTCTGTGAGGTTCAGCTGCTTGCTGGAGATGACTTCTCATTCTTTCAGTGACCCTTTGTAAAATGCTGTTTCATTAATGAGAAATATTTTTTTTACAGACATTTCTTCCCTAAACTGTAGATGATAGTGGATTGGATGTGTAATTGTTCTGTTTATACAGGCATAATTAAAGAAATGTGAGCAGGAATCCAGCCAATATCTGGTGTAAACATTACAATGGAAATAATCACTTTCTTTTGTGATCATTGAATTCTCTGGATCAAACTGACTTCTCCATATTTTAATTCCTTTGTGACTAGTGTGGTTTCCTTTACTTAAACTTTCAAGAAACTTTGATTTCTATCAATTTCTTTGTTTTAAAAGTCAGGACTTTTAGTGGGAATAGGATGAGATTTCAGTAGACAGCAAACATAACTGGAACATGGATGTGCTGAAGCACTTTCCAGGCTTGCTCTGGCGTTAGATGTATCGCCCTTTTAAAAAGTTGTCTTTTGTGCTAATGACTTTGTTTAAACAAACTTTGTAGTTCTCTTTCCAGAACAGGAGAAAAATGATCTGGACAAAACTGATCCTCGACATTTTATGTTGTACTTGATGAAATGTGGTTTTACCTGGTAGATTTCTTCCAGAACTCATCAAGCTCCCTTTTTTCACAGCTGGAGGCTTCCTTGGGATTTTGGTGCACTGAGAAGAGTATTTGTTTCCTATATTCAGGAAGCAGTAAGCCTTTTGTCTGCTTTCCATAGTGCTCTGTTGAAAGCAAAGCTTCTCACAGGTTCTTTTCCCTTCTAACAAATATCTATACCAGAAGGGAAAATATCCTGCAGTGGAGTAATTGGTGGTTGTTTCCACCATGTATTCTTTTTTAGAAAGTTGGTAATAAAGCTGAGGAACTTCTGTCAAGCAAAACAGTAGCAAAGGACACAAACAGGAAATTTTATGTGGCAGGAAAGTCTAGTTTTTCTGATGTAAATTTTGTTGTACCAGGTGTAAATTGAAGAACCCTTTGACATCTATTCAGATGGAACAATGACCATTCAAACCAATGTAGCTACACTCACCTCGAAATCTTTCAGTTCTGCCCAACATTTTGTTATAGAATACTTCCAGAACAGTTTATAATGAGACACTTGCAGGCCACATGTCCTGAGTATCCTCTGCCTTGTACCAAAACTGCTTCTCTCTCGTTCTCCTCTCCTGTGAGTGGTCACTCTTACCCCTCATCTGATCAGGTGAAACCATGCCTTTGAGCTACACAGTG
This sequence comes from Nesospiza acunhae, assembly GCA_013398715.1. NCBI lineage: Eukaryota > Metazoa > Chordata > Aves > Passeriformes > Thraupidae > Nesospiza > Nesospiza acunhae. The sequence goes on along the minus strand of VZSU01000426.1, from coordinate 858,444 downwards.
TATTTGCTGTTAATATTCACTTCAAGGAAGAATAAAGATATTATCTGGGATAATTGGTAAAATACTGTTTAAATGTTTTTGCTGATTTTAAGATTGCTTTTATGTTCAAGGATAACTCAAGAATGGTTAAGGAGAAGTATTTGGTGTCTTTTTGCATGTACATGATGACTGACCGAGTCCTTGTAGGGGAAAATCTTGGTGTAATTAGATCTTTATCTTCTCCTGTGAGAGCTCCTTGGGATTTTGCTCTGTGTCCCTTTGTGTTTCCTGTTTACTTTGCCTTCTGGAAGTCTATTAGCTCAAATAGGTATTTAAGACAACTGCCACCCAAGAAGCAAAGGAACAAAAGTATCAGTAAATGCCTAAGTATGTGGAAGAAGAATTTAATGCTCCTTGTTAGCTGTCTGAAGTTTCAGGAGCAGTGATAGCTGTGCTTTATTATTTTTCTCCTGTGCTTTTAATTTCTCAAGAGGGTTTCCTTAGTACTAATGGCTAAAGTCTGTTAAAGGCTGAGTATTCTTTTTAAAATGTTCTATTGCTGTTGCATGACCACCTTGTCTCTCACTGTTGAATTAAAGAAGCAGCTGTGCTATATATGCAGTGAAATGGAATTAGGTATTTTAATTTTCTTTGTAGCTGATTATTCAATTAGAATTAGTTGTCTTGGGATATTTTTAAGATCTATATTATACTGTCATAAGATTGGATTCTTGAAAGTTGCTGCAGCCTTCAAGTGTCTTCTTTACAACTGAGGAGTTGCTTAAGCCTGGAACAGAACAGTAGCAAAAGGGACCCTGCAAAACAGAAGTTTCAGAACTGACTACTCTCTGCCAGGTATGGAAGAGGCAAAATATGAGGTAAGGGGGATGATAGATCAAGCACATGAATCTAGAAATTTTGTGAAAAGACTGGATTTTTTCTATTGTGAACCCCCTTCTTCTGAGGGAGACATAGACAATGAGAGTACAAGAAGACAGCATGTTCAAAAATACTGCAACTTTTCAAAATTCCTTATAAGTTGTTTTGCATTTTTTTCAAGTTGCTATATGCTGTCAGTGGTAACTGATTTCTTTTTGCCTAGGAGAAAAGCATGTAGAAAAGCAGGCTTATCACTGTCAGGATTTCAGTTCAAAGTGGTAAGTGGTCATGACAGTGCATTATGTTTCACTCAGAAACTGGTATCCAGTCCACTGCAGTTCTACAATTCACTGCACAAATTGCTATCCAGTTCATTGCAGTTCTAGAAGTAGAAGTTGAGCTTCTAGTAGGTTTTTAGTAGGCTGTCTCCAAACCTCATGGATGACATTGCAGTACAGCTGTTCTTTAACTAGTGGTAAATCCATATAGAAACTTACATTTGCTCTAGTAGTCAGCTAGTGATCTTAAACCTGCTTTCCTATGTGAATGTCAGTGTTGGACCAGACCCAATTTAATCCAGTTCTTGGTTTTAAACAGTGACTAGTAGTAACTGCCTTGGGAATGTGTGTATAATTAGTGAATGAAAGCTCTGTTGCCAGCAGCTGTATCTGCATCTTGTTTTTGCAATCCTTCAGTGATCTTTTTCATTCATAAATTTTAAATCTCTTTCTCTGAATGTGTTTAAACTCTAATCTCAATTAGAGATTAGTCTGTAATCTCACCCAGTGTAGAGGAAGTATTTTCCTTTTAAGTCTCCCTGGTAATTTCATCGGATGCCACCAAGTTCTTGCATTTGAAGAAGTTAAGAATAATCATACTTTGACTGCTTTTCTTCCCCCTCTTCCTCTCCAATGAATCTGCCTTCAGTATATCAGCTTGTAGTTGACTTTTTCAGACAGAGGGTCTTTGTTTGGAAGGACTTTGACAATTTTGTTCTTCCTGCCTCCCTTTCTTTTTTTGTTTGTTGGTTTGGGGCTTTGGTTTTCATGTTTCTTTTTTTACTTCTGGTTCATTTTATCTGATTGAGAGAAAGGGGCTGTCACTAAAGAGTAGGACACACAGTGGATTTATACATTTGCATAAAGGAGAGTTTTTTCATTTCTATTTTGTGGATTTATAAAGTTGCCTTTATGGACTTAGGTGAGCAATTTCCTTATAAAGACAGAGATTTCTAGATCTAGAAATATGATTAATTCCATAGCCTGCATAACAACTGAAGCGCTGAAGGCCTGTAAACATATGGCTTCTAGCTGGTCCCCTCTGAGGTGAGACCAGGACTGAGATTAATGAGTAGCTGTTACTCCTTAATTTGTCTGAGATGCATGAAATAGACCTCTACATGTGTAAATGCTTTTAAGGAATGGCTTTGCTGTGCCTACTGGAGGCACCACGTGAAGCAGGCTTAAGCTAAGTGTCCTCTTCAGACTGTGAGAGTTTAAAACCACAGCCCTTCTCCCCTACTCCTGCCTGTCTGAAATCAGACTTAGGTAAGTTATGCTGTTCATCTCCCGTTGTGCCACTTGAAGAAGACACAACAGTGGACCTGGATTTCTAAATCCTAATCCAGTTGTTGTGTATATCAGTTATCCAGAGAGAAAAATGTCTTCCTCTCCTCTAGCTGTATGCCTGTCCCCTGAAGTAGATTTAGTAATCTGTCTGCACCTAAAGAAACAATTCATTTATCCTGTTGTGTTTTGTTCATCTGGGACATGGTCAGTTAAATATAACCAGAGATCTGTTTTCCTAGCACTTAAGTAACTTCCAATTAGAGTGTATGCATCAGGGAAGAAAAAAAAGAGAGACATTTTGAATGCTGAACACTGGAAGGGTAGAACATAACACATATCAGCCAGATTTTGTACTAGTTCTGGCACACTTGAAAAAGTGATGCGCCATTGGTTCAGGTTTATTTTTGTGTGTGTGTCTTAGTGTTCTTCTGTGAACACTGCATCAGCTGAGTAGAGAAACAGAGTATTAGGACTAGTAGTGGAAAGTTGAAAGTGTCTTCCTTAAAGTAATGCCAGAGAAGTTTTACACTGGAATCTCTCCAGTGAAAGGATGTTGAAAGAAAGGTGAGTCAGTGAAATAGAAGAAAGAAGAAGGAATTTTAAGTAGCATAAAACGGGAAGTGGGAGGTCATGTTTGTTTTCTCTAATTATGATTTCAGGAGAGTAACTGGCTGCAAAATTAGTCAATTATCTTGTGTTTATTGTAAACTCCTATGCTTTTTCCAAAGACACTAGAAGTGCTTTTGCTTCATAAATCAAGTTAAATCAAAGAGCTTTCATTATATTACAGAGCTCTATAAATTGATGTCACAACTTGAGAAAAACACTTTTATCTGCAAGCACTTAAGAACACTGCCACTTTCAGAACCATGCAAGACATTAGTAGCTGGCTTGTTCAGCTCCTTTCAGCTTTCATGCTGACACATACCATATTGAAGACATGGGTTGTTTGTATAATACTTGGTTTGATCTTTTTTCGTGGTACTTTCAGTACTGTTGAATCAATCAGAGGAAGTTATTGCTCTGTGGGGCATTAGCATACGTTTAGATATTTCTGCATTAAGAGCTGTTCACAGAGGAAAAGGCTTTTATGTCAAAACGAGAGTAAACAGTATGACTGCCGCTGCTTTGAGCTGTTCTTTACTTCTGACCCACATGTATTTGAAAACGAGCCTGTTTGTACTAGCAATTATTCCAGTTGTGGACCACATCATGAAAGGGTCTCTCTTCTCCTCCTTCTTTTTGAATTTTCAATTCCTTTAGTCTTTAGCAACTGCATGAATGCTACAGATGGGGAAAGGACTCTCAGTTGCTCTTGTGGTGGTTTGCTTCATTCATTGATTAGCATGCACAACTGAGTTAACTTCTTTATCTCCTGCTGCACAATCTACTGGGAATAGTAATGCTAAGACAGTTGGTAATGCTGAATATTCATAATTTGTGCATGACATGTGGATGTGACTTCCCTTGGAAACTTTTTCACATGAACTTACTGGGGAAACCCAGTTCTACAGAGGACTGACTAATCGTCTGGACCTTTTTCAAGCCTCATTAAATTCCATGAAGGATTAGTCTTTTGACTGGGTTTGTAGTGATTACTGTCAGCTACTAAATTGATTAAAGAGCCACTTAAAATGCATCTGTACCTCTTCTAATGTCTTACTTAATGCTGTTTTATAAATGTCACCGATCAGTAGTGAAGCACAGGAAGGGATAGAAATGAATAAAAGTGTGTCTGAGATATAAAAGACTGGAAAATCTTATTGTAGAAGTTAGCATTGACTATGATAATTATGGCCCAATGTAATTTAAAAAGGTTTTGTTCTTCTTGAACCCTTGGTATTTTGGTCAGTCTTACTTGTAAATATACAAGACATTGCATTTAGGAAGATTCCAACTCAAATATATATGCTTAAGTTTTGTAGAAAAATAAGGTTAACAGTCAGTTTTCACTTCTACTTATTCTTGCTATTTCTCTTAAATTGCAAGACTTAGATCTAGTTCTCATTTTCCTTTATCTAGCAAAGATAAGGGAAAGAAACTAGAAATGTCTGTTACTACAAGGTCTTTCTTTGAGAAGTAGGTTATGATCAGACATCATGAACTTATGAGATTAAGATGTTAATTTTTGCTCAGTTTGGAAATAGTAATGTGAAGAGTGCTAAAAATGTCAGTGCTTGAGAGCTGACCATCTTGGAAACAATCGTTACTATGTGGAACTTCTTGCTGGATCAGAGCAGTTTCTGTTGAGTCTACACCGGCTGTCTAGCTTTCTGAAGAGATATGTTTATTTCTTCTGATGGATTGGCTTTTATGCGAGATGCTTTGGATTTCTTTAATCTGAAAAGTCTATGGCATAAAAATAACCAAGACATTTTGTAGTATCTACCCAAAGAGCTGTTAATTTAAAAGTTGCCAAGTCTATTGTATGCACTGCTAAAATACAGAAATTTCAAGTTAAAGAAATTATGCACAAAGTTATTTATATTACTTCAATACCAGTGGGTTATTCAGGCAAGAGAAAGGGAGTGATGTGATAGTGCTGATGGATAAGGAAAAGGTAGGGCTTGAAGGAGAAGACTGTTTACCCTAGGAAGATGCTCCAATAGCATGGGATGATGACTACATGCAGGGGAAGGAGATGAGGTCACTCCTCTACTGCAGTGCCCAGATATGCTGTTTCACTGGAGACCTTCAGCACACAAGGCACTTGTGTGCTAAGTGAGCCTGTTTGGAACCCAGGCCTCACTGTGTGACAGAATCACATCGGAGCCCTCTTCAGGGACTGTTGCAGTCTTTTAGTAGGGAAGAACCTCTATTGTCACCAAACTGAGATTTCATGTGTAGGTCTAGATGTTTTCAATCTCTGGCCATTGGCCCATGTTTCGTTGTTTGATGTGACAGGAAACACTTCAGGTAACTCTGGGTTATGCAGTAGTACAATGCTGTTGTTAAACACAAGCACAAGCCCAGGTGACATAACCTCCTCTTACATGTTACGTATTTTAGACCCCAGACCATCTCAGTAATTCTCTGCTGACCGCTTTACAGTTCTACAGATGTTACCTCATCTGTGCTGAGAAGACCAATAATAACTTGTGTCTATCCTGGTCACACTTGTGTCCTGGTTCACTTCTAGTGCATTGTGTGCCTTGATCACACTAAAGGTGTTTTTCTGGCTCACACAGAACCCAATGCCCACCATAACTAGATCATGGGCTGACCATTTCCAAGCCTGCATTAGTACATGGGGTTATTCTTTTCCAAGATATGGAGCTTAGTCCTTCTTTGTCTGAAATCTGGGAGGCTCGTTAGCTCAGTCCCTGATTTTCCTTTCAGTAAAAGTCCTTTGATTCCTTGTAATCCAGTCTCCCTAGTTCAGCACCATCTTCAGGCATGTTTAGGGTATCCCTTTTGTCAGCATCTGTGTTACTGATGATGTTGAGCAGGATGGAACCTCATGGTTGGTACCTCTGACCATTGCCACTTTGACACTGAATGTTTGTCCTTATCCTGTGGACTTTATTCTAGATGAGGCATGATGCATTAGTTATGTCTCTAATATGCTAAAACTGTTGGGTCCTCAGGCTAATTGCTCTGCCCTGCACCAGCATGTTGGTTTGTGTTTGGGGTGTTATTTTTTTACTGAACAAGGTGAACATGGAGAATAAAATCTGTACTCCTAAAAATTAAATGGCAGGGCATCTACAGTACTATTATGCCCAAGTTCATGTAGAGAATAAGTAGATTTTCTGTTCTATGTAAATGATTTCTATTATTTTTACATTCAAAAAAATTAGGATTTTTTTTGGCATTCAATTTGTTTTTACGGGTTTTTTTAATCCAAATTGCTAACTTTGATTTTTAAGTCACAGTCAAGTATGAATTTAAAGGTAATTAGTATTTTGTGATCTTGATGGTTTTCCATTATGCTCATGGGAGAGTTGCTCATATAATCTCTCTCCATCTTCATGAAATGAGTGTTTTGAACGCTTTCATGTTAGACTAGAGTAGCTGTAACCTCCCGGAGTTTTGTGGTTTTGATTATACCTTGAACATCACTGCCAGCAAACTCCTGGCAAGGCTACTCTGACCCTGTTTGGAGAAATGGGGTATAGAGCATTGCATAGATGTGTACAAAATGTAATCACTTTAAAAATCTTAGTTTAAGAAAAGGTAGTGCCCTGAAGGTGTGTGCTGGTAGCCCAGCAAGACAGCAAAGCCTCTTTGGCTGTGCCAAGCAAGCTCTTATGGTGGATTCTCAAACACAGTTGTCATTACCAATACATTGGCATGTCTGATTTTAGGAGGCTTGAGATCAGCCTCTTGTGTTTTCCCCCATCCATCCCCCTCTTCCCCCCAGGCTCTGAGGCACAGTTTGTTTAAAGGTTCAATGTACATACCTTCCATGCTGCAGTGTAGACCAGCTTGTAGAAGGCATTCATTATATGTCTACTGAGTCTGTTGAATTTGAACACTTTTCACATTATCACATCTGTGTTCCACTTCTGCAGTGTATCTTGAGATCTTGCTTTCCAGTTGCCAGGTCTATTTGAACATGAGGCTCTTTTTTTAACTCCTTAGCTGTTTGGCTGTAGGATTTTTCAGTGTGTTGTATTTGAAAATTAATTGCTGTTACCTGAATTTTGCCAGTATGTGAAACATAAAACCTTATCAACTTCTGATAGATCCTAAAGAAATTTTAGTGAACTTTGGCTTCCAAATCTTAGCTTTAAACTAGACGATAAAACAAAATGTGCTGTGTATTCAAATCTTAGCTTTAAACTAGACGATAAAACAAAATGTGCTGTGTAAACTGGCTGTTGACTGCATGCTGCTACAAGAGCCATGTTATTAAGTCATGTGTTCATGCATAGGCTTAAAGCTGTTCTCTAGACAGAAGTTACTGTAAGCTGACCTGCTTTTCATGGCTGGATTTAAAAAAGAAAGCATCAGCTTAGCTGTACTGATATGCTCTGGTACACATAGAGAGTATCCTATCTAACTCACAAAAGCTGCTTTTCTGTTTCCTTTAGAGCCCAGGAGTTTTTCAGCATGGGCAACTCATCATTTTTTCTCCCAGGTTTTTTGCTTCTAATCTTGCTTAAGTCATGAAGAGTGTCAGTGAGTACAGTTCAACTTCAAGCAATTCCTTTTTTATCTCAAGCTTTATGGTATCTTTTTAAGGAGATGTTTCATGTGGTCTGGCTTATTTAGCTCTTCAATTTGTAGCTGAGGTTATGGGTGACCTAGGTGTTACATTAGCAATAAATAATAAGGTAGCTCTGTCTGATACTTTAGATATCATTGATGCTTGTGGCTTGCATGTGGTCAAATTCAGTATTGCTGTGGCACTAATGATCTGAAGAAGCCCAGTGCTTAAGTCACTGTAGCAGTGGGAGAACAATTCTCTTCTAAGGCTGATATGGTAAAGAAGTGTGTATGGAAGAAATGTGCTCTCCTCTGCCGCAGTAATGTGCTGGTACTTCACACTACCTATCAGTTGCTCAACAGTTCACCTTGAAAGACCACAAATTAATAGGAAATGGTTCATTATAATGCCTGCTGAAATGTTTCAAAGCTGGATTTCTGTCCAGGGAAGAAGGTCCTTCAGGCAATGTCCTTCTGCCAGCTTTCAGGAGAAAGTTGACATAAAATGCACCTATTTTCTCTATGCTCTTTCAAAGCTCATTGTGTATAATTATTCCTGTGTCTTCTTTATTCCCTTAAGTAAAAAGAGTGGTGGAAGGCATGATTCCTCTTGGCAACTTAGTACTAATTGAGCCTGTCCTGTGATAGGTTGACATGTATGTTACCAAACTGCAGTGTTTTGTGTTTTTTATGTAAAGATGAAAATGTTTGACATTCTGAAGATCTGACTCCTAGTTCTGTGTTCTTAGCCTAACTCAAGAAGCAAAATTGTCCTAGTTTCTTATATTAAGCAAAACATTTGGGCTTTTTTAAACTGTTTGTACTCCATGGAGTATGGTCCAGTATTAAGCTCTGTCTGTACTGATATGGGTGATCCTGTGGTTAGGAATATGGATGAGAAACTAGAAGTCATGTGGAAAAGAAAAGCAGTTGAGACACATTCAGGAAATCAAATCTGCAATTTCTCTGATGAATTTTTTGTCAGATCTCCTGAAGATCCCTTTCAGTAACTGCAAGGTAGCCAGCTTGGAGATTAAGAGACATAATTCTGAAATGAACACAAGTTTGGGAAAAGAAGAGGGAATTGAGTTTTGTGAGGCTTTTCCTTGTGCGTTAAGCATTTCAGGCTGTGTATGTATACACTGTTAATAAGAGCTCTAAGGAGCAGGTATTGACACTGGACTGTGTGTGTTCATCCTGGGCTGTTGAAGTACTCCTCGACTGCACCAAAATGTCTGCAGAAGCTTCTGAGGACAGCCTGCTCAGGCAGGATGGCAGAGGTGAGACTGGACTAGGTTGGCCTCCTCTTGCCCAGCAGTTTCCCCCACTATTGCAGCAAGGGGCGTGCTCATGCCTCGTGTGACAGCCTGCAATGCACAGCTTGGGTTTCATGTGCTCTTCTCTGCAGCAGAGTCCTCATCCTTGGAAGGTGCTTGGCAGTCAAGGGTGCAGGGACCAATATATGTCGTGTACCCTCTGCCATCTATTCTTCTCTTTTGCTCTTTACAGAGGCAGCTGCTACATATCAGTGTTGTTTTCACAAACCACAGGACACTTCTGTGTCTTAAATAAGATCTGTGTATATATTGAACCATGTGTTTGAGGGTTACAGATTGCCCTAGAACATGGCTGTGTTAGTGGATGTAAATTTGGTCATATTAGAGTATATGTTGTGGATGAAGACTAAAAATCACCTCCTTGCCCTGGATGCTGTATTTTAATGCTGTGTTTTAACCATGGGCTTAGTGAATAAATGACCTTGCTAAGAAAAGAATGAGGAGGGGAAGGAAGAAAAATAAAGGAAAAATATTCTAAAACAATGTTGCTTGTATTGAGTCTGAGGTTAGAGGTTAATGTCAAGTTCCTTTCTTTCAGGCTGTTTTTGGGAGTAGTGAGAATGCTGTGAATGTTCACCTGTAAGTTAATACCTAACCTGTCTTTGTACAGAGCACAGATTTAATAGATGACCAAGAGTGAGCCAATCCTAGTCAGACCTTCAGTGGTCAATGGCGTTCCTATATAAAAGTGGTCTAATTATTTTTGTAATATGCCCTGCTCCGAGACCTTCAGTGGTCAATGGCGTTCCTATATAAAAGTGGTCTAATTTTTTTTGTAATATGCCCTGCTCCAGATTGTGTCTGTCTTGTCTGTTCCAGGAGCATATAATTCAGAGATGCTAGGCTTTTGAACTATAAGATGTAGTTGCAAGTTGATCATTTATATACATTTTTATAGTAAATTCTAGGAAACATTTCATAGAGAGGGAGAAAAATCATGTAGAGTTACTGGAATTCAGAAAGAAGAAAAAATCTGTCAGTGCTTGTAGAGCTACTGAAATAGCAAACTCTCTCAAATCTACTGGCTACATATCCCTTCATCTTCCTTCCTACAATGTCAGTGTTTGCAGTTTTTCTTACATATTTGATCCTGAAAGCAGCAGTAGTTTACAACAGTAATGGTGTCCAAAGCTGCTTTATTTTATATTTCTGAGCTGTAGTTGAATGGAGGAGCACAGCACCCATCAGGCTCCTGAGAGGAGGTTACTAGGAGGGGCAGCTCAGTCTCTTCTCACAGGTGGCAAATGACAGGGCATGAGAAAGTGGCCTTGAGTTGCACAGGGGAGTTTAGATTGGACATTAGGAAAAAAAAAAATCACTGAAACTGTGGTCAGGCATTGGAAGAGGCTGCCCAGGAAAGTGGCTGAGTTACCATCCCTGGAGGTATTTAGAAGATGTGTAGATGTGGCACTTTGGGACATGGTTTAGTGGTGGACTTGGCAGTGTTGGGCTAATAGTTGGACTTGATGATCTTGGATGTCTTTTCCAACTTCAATGATTCTATGATTCCATGATGGCCATGTATGTGGTGTGACTGATGCTCTCACAGTATTGCTGCTCTCTTTCTAGAGGTGGGTGCTCACCCTGGCTCTTCCAATCTTTTGGCTTCACTACAGGGAGAGGCTCTAAATGGGCTGATGTGCTTATTAATTGACATAGTAATCATCACTTAATTTCATCATGTGTTGCAAAACCTTGTAAACAGCTCTGCTATGTGAAATACGTGGCTGCTGGCTCTGTGTGCATGTCCTCAAGGTTATAAATGGACTAATCTGTATGTTTTGCAGACTAAAATTTTTTTGCTCTGTCATTAGAAAGAGACTGGTTTCTGTGTTGCATGAGAACTGCTCAGGCTGATTAGCATGGAAATGAATGTATGTGCCTTAATAAGCTTGGGGTGAGGGAAGCTCAAAATTAATTTCATATATTTGCTTAATTTTAAAAACATATAGCTGCTACCACTAGTGACCATTATAGTTTAAAATGCAAAATAGTCTTTCATTCAACACAGTGTTTATGCCAACTCATCACTTTTCAAATAATTTGTTTTCCAAACTAGATTTTCTGTATTTAATCTTTGCTCCATAAAGCAGACTGGGGGAAGGGCAATCAAGACAGAAACATGCAGGGAGGGATATCAAAGAGGAAGAAGATGCTGACTTGAAACTTAACCCTGTGTTCCCTGGAACATTGTGTTTATGTTACACTGCTTAATACCTCGAATCCAGCTCATAAAGAGATTATTTCCTAGCCCTTGTCCTCTGAAGACCATTTCAGTGGCAACTGTGAAAGGCAAATGAGTTATTGAAATACGAAATGCATGTGAGAAATTCTCTATGTGAAACATACGTTAAAAAAAAACATATAATTAGCAAAACCATTTTTTTTGTGGTAAAAAGAAACTAAATTAATTTGTGTTCTTCCTGTTCAGAAGACTGTATAATTCAGGGCCAATATTACTACAAAGAGAGCTTTATATTAAGAAGGCATATCTAATCTATCTGGAGTGATGCAGAAGGAGCTGCTTTGGTAACCATTAAATTTAAAAAAAACTGCCCCATGTCCTGTGAGCATGTAGAAGTGTGCATGTGTTTTGACTTAGAGCCCTGTTAGGCATCAAAAATACCCTGTCCTGGATAACCTGAAATTTAGAGGTAATATATGTTACTCAGAAAGTCAAATGTGTGACTGGCACACCAGTGAGACTGAAAAACTAAAGGAAGATCTTTTTTGTATTTATTATAAGAGGAAATGAGACTCCTGATGACAGGTGAAATAGGATGTAAAACTCTTAAAAATTAAAAAACCAGACTTGTCTGAAAAATTTGTATGAGTGAAGCAGTTTGAAGGACTGTCTGCTCAGGAAAAAACTTAAGTATGGAAAAGTGAGACTGCAAATAATGTGAGAAAGGATGATGAAGCTGAGGTTGTTCTTACAGAAACCAGTAGAGGTTTGGTAATGTTTCTGGTTGCCTGTTCAAAAGGGGTGGGACTACAGAACAGTATTAGCAAGAGCTGGGAGCAGAGTCAATAAGTGAGGATTTTAGAAGAAGGGAAGGTGTGTCAGTCAGGTCAGCATGTCAGGAGGAAGCAGGCATTCTACCGTACCAGAAAACAGGAGAGCAAAAGCCTGTGCACTTGATTAATTTAAAGGTACTTAGACATGCTGTAATGTAAAAGAAGGGCTTGATCCTGTGAAATTTTATGACTTTTTCACGTGAACGACTTATCTTCAGCTCCCTTTACCTTGATTGAGAGAAAGCAGCAGTTTTGAGAGGAGATGAACTCCAGCCTTAAAAGTACATGTCTAAAGCCAGATGAATTGCACTCCAGAAATGCCTGTTTCTCTCTGACTATAAAAGGAGTGTGGTGTGATTAGTGCACATAGAGATGTCTCCATTGAAGACACTTGTATGTAGTTGGATGAATTGGATGAATTCCTTTGGTGCTTTCTTGGAACATTAAATTATCCCATCAGTTCACTCAGTGCTGACTCTGAAAATGTAAGTTCTGCACCACAGCCAGTCCTATGAAATTTGTCAGCGGGGGAAGGAAGTTCAGAGAAATTGCTAAATGTAAAGCATTCAATGAAAGGCACATTTTGAGTCAACATGATGAGTGTTTTTCTTCACTTTATATATCAAAGTAAGATTATCCAAGATATTTCAAGGCATCATGGCCGCAACTTAGGCCCAACCCTTGTTTGGATGACATGTGCTTGAAATCTGCAGGCTGGTTGTGTCAGGAGAAAATCAACTACATAATAGAGAACTCCTGAATACAGTGTAATGGTAATGTTCCTTCTTTCCTGAGCATTACTTTTAGTGGTGTGTTAATTTATCTTGCTTTTTTGCTGGGAACCAATGCATACACTTCTGACAATGTTATTCATAGCTGTCAGCTTTCTGGGCTCTCTCATCTGCCTTTTCTGCAGATGAGGTCACTGAGCTTTTTTGAAGTACTAGTATATTTTATGATAGAACAGGGTAAAATCATGTTCGCTGCAGTAAAGGTAAACTCTTAAGGGCCTTTTGTGTTGCATTAACAAGGCATTTCAAGGAAGTAGGATATCAATTTCATGTTTCATGTTAACGACATTAATGTCTTTGTGTTTATGCCTGTTATGGCATGGAAGCAGAAAAAGGTAGTACTTGAAACAGCTTCCTTCCTTGCCTTCCTCTTTTCACAAATGAACATTCAAAAATTAAAAGCATGGCTTAAAGTGTCTTCAGAGTATTTTGTATCAAATTGGGATTATGGAAAGTATGCAACCTTCAACACAAATGCTCTAGTCTGCTTGTTCTTGTGGAAGGGACCCACAAAAAAAAAAAAAGCCAAACACAGATGGCAGAACACAGAAGATGGCTGACAATAGATATCGAACTGTGCCTTGCTCAGGTATGGAAGAGCTTGTGGGACTGCCTCTCTTCATGGCCTTGTAAGATGGCCTGGATATAAACTGATCTCTTAAAAATTACCGAATATTTTTCTCTATATATCTATCTTACAAATAAAAGGGCTCCAGTAGGATTTACTTACTTTATTTTTATTGATCATCTATCTTTTTATAAACAACTGATAATCTCATTTGTTAGCTCTATAGCAGAATCCTGTCTTTATTTGGTCCTTTAGACTCAAATGCAATAAATAAAACTAATTATTTTCTGAAATACTGCACTTTTATTTCCCATCTGGGCTTATACTTTGAAGCATCTGCAGTGACACAGCTGTAGTTTAAGGGCCTTGTGTGAGAATTATTATTTACAGTTGCCAGCAGTTGCTGTCATACATCTGTAACTGCAATAAATGCAGGTATGCACAGGCTCAGAATTAAGGAAACTGTTTATCACTTCCTACTGACCGGATCTTACGGAATATAGCTGAGTGGTGTGACACAGGGATGCTTGTGCTGATTGTGTCCTTCCTATTGTATTTGTGACTGCATCCATCTTGATATTTTAGATGGACTCTGGGAATAAGAGGGATAGCCTTGTAGATTGCACAAAGTGTGCGGTAAAGGAATTGATTGTTTTAAATCAGTTGAAGTACATTAAAAATTTAAGTTCTCCTGTGCTTTGCTTGGTTAAAATTGATGGTTTCATGTTTCTACTTTTGAGGTTTTAAAAAAGTTTGGTACCTAAATGAGTTTTTAAATAAGATGTTTGATATTTATTTAAAATATCACCGCTTTACAATATCACTGTTGGTTTGGGTTTTTTTTTTTTTTTGGGTTTTTTTTTTTTTGTTTTTTTGTTTTTTTTTTTTGTAGTTGTTGTTGGTTTTGTGTTGGTTGGCTTTTGTGTGGGTTTTTTTGTGAAACTTTTCACCAAATTATGACAGAATTTGTTAATTGCTCTGGTTGGCCCATAAATTATTTCTGCTGAAAAAATTTGAACTGAAAGATCTTTCATCTTTCTTAAATTCTCTTAAAAAATGAAGTAAGCCAGAGCAAACCTCCCAGTGAAATGCTGTGTGGAATTGTAGAATATCTCAAGTTTGAAGGGGCCTGCAAGTCCATCTCCCTGCTCCTTGCACCTAAGACAAGATCATACAAGTAGAACTTTTCTGAACAGACAAAACATATACGAATTTTGCTTGTAAAAGGCTAAAGAAGCAAATGCAAGCTAAATATTTAAAGCCATTGGAACCTGATCTGCAGAAGTCAGTGGGAAGCCACTGATATCTTTCTTGGAAACCATCTGTGTTACTGCTCTTTGCTGTGCTCTGTGCTACTTTTTCATGAGCCTACTCAAAGTTCAAGAGAGACCTTAAAGTATTTACTGATAAAACAATACAGTATGTTGTTACCTGAAAATGGTCACCCCCCGCTTCCTTCCACTGTTTCTTTATGAATTTAAGTAACCTATAGATAATTAGATCTGTAATAATTTGTCCCCTGTCTTGCTTCTACCCATCCCATTAGAGAGGAAGCAACATGGTATGAAGGCAGCAGTCATCTTCTTCAGAGTGAAAAGCCCTTTCTGTCTTCATCTGTTAAAGATGCTGATAAAGACTAAGCAGGTTTGAGACTGACAAGAACCTTCTGTTTTCTCTATTACCTTTTGCTTTCTCGAGAGCAAGGCTACCAGAGGGAAGTCCCAGAGGCAGGCAAGGAGCAGCTCTGCTGCATGACTGGCACTTAACTTCATATATCCCTGCCATCATCCATGGACACTTTGTATTGCACAGCCAGATGCTGAATGATAGGCACTTGATAAAGGTGAAGTCTTGACCTCAGGCTCTCTTGGAGCTTGTGTAGGCTAA